>PVJL010014990.1:0-25919 GCA_004026885.1 Lyroderma lyra | reverse complement strand
CCACCCCCTCCCCTTTCTCCCCTCCCTAACCCACTCGTCCCCAAATAAACATTGAACTATCGATTGTGTCCATGGGTTATTTGTTTGTTCATTTCTTTTTTTCTTTGCTTTCAGTTTTATATTCCGCATATGAGTGAAATCATGCAGTTCTTTGTTTTTTCTGTCTGGCTTATTTCACTTAGCATGATGATCTCCAGTTACGGTATACTTTTAAATGGGGAATTGTTAGGCCTGAAGAGCTACAAGATCTAACCAATAAGTACCTGTGAGGCCCAGGAGCGTATGTATGGAAACTGGGTCCTGAAGGTGCTGAATTAAGGGGGCAGAGCATAAAGTTAGACAGGAGAGAATTCACCTATACGGGAACACTATTTTGTGATAAGGATGTAACACTGTTGAAGACTCCAAGAGAAGGCGCTAATATGCTAATATAATGACACTTTGAAGTTGAAAGAAAGTGATCACCCACACCAAGTGAAGTAGAAAATGCCATGGATGGTAGGAAGAAGGATCAAAAAACCTAGAGAAGTTGAAATCCTACAGTGGATGTGCATGAGTCTAAAACCTAGCACATATGTGTGTTCAATGGGAGGGCCAAGATGAAACTCTGATTAACAAAATCAGGAATGAGTTGGTGAGAGGAACAAGAGTGTCACTGAAATGCTCAGTGTCTGTCCACTGTAAGCCAGGGCTCACGGTAGGAGGTGATGTTAGAGAGAGAGTTTCCTCAATAATAATGGGGATGATAAGATACAGAAATAATGGAGGCTAGCTGGTGGTGTTTCAGCAACAGCAAGATATGTGCAATTATCATAATGAGTGACATATCTGGAGCAGCAGCCAAGGAGTCCTCACCTGCAAAGAGCTGTGGAAGATGGTGAACAGAACCTGAATCACTAAGGACAAGATAGATGGGTAGTTGACAAGGGCATTGTTCCATCTAAAAAATCAAAAACACTCAGAGACAGATGATCTTTATAATGGTGAGAGCAATTCCTCTAATAATAAGTCATGATCCCTTGCCCAATTTCTAAACCTGAGCCAGTTTTCAGACCCAAAATTCCCGAGGCAGGACCCTGTAGCATCATCAGAAGTATGTACAGTAATGATTCTTTGTCCTTTCCCAGGTGGACTGCTGCTCAACAAAATAGAAGCAATTTCAATGGGTAGCTAGCTGTTCACTGAGGAAGGGGACTACCCAGATATTTTGATGGCTGTTAACCTAAACCCAAAACATTTTTTATGGCCCCTCTTAGTATGAAGGTGTTTAGGGCCAGGAAATAAAATTCTGGCTCAAATATAAATTCAAAATTATTCCACTGGGCCCCTTAATCAACTCAGTTGCCTCTTTCCCAGTCCCAAAATATATACTTGGAATGAACATTTCTTGGTATTTTATAGGATCCCCACATTTGTTCCTTGGTCTGTAGGATTAGACCCATTTCAGAAGGGAAAGCCCAGTGGAAGCCACTAAAACTGCCTCTCCTCCTACACAATAAAGTAAATAAAAATATATACCAGGGTGAATGACAAAAACTAGTGCCACCATTAAAAGACCTCAAGGACAAAGGGTGGTGGTAGCCCTTTGTCCTTAATTCAGTGTTCTTGGACTTGCAAATACCAAACTACTCCTAGAGGATGATGTAAGAGTACTGCAAGCTCAACAAAATAGAAGCAATTTCAATGCTGTACCAAATGTGTTATTTTTGCTAGATCAGATTTATGTGCCCTGAAGGTATGCACACATACACACACTTACCAGATTAAAGGTAAGCAGCCTTTAATCTGGTGTGTGTGTGTGTGTGTGTGTGTGTGTGTGTGTGTGTGTGTTTTAATCTCTATCAGGAAGATGCAGCAGAGCAGTTTGCATTCATGTGAACCGGACAGTAATGTCCCTTCGCAATCTTTTCCCAGGGCTATGTCAACTCTCTTGCTCTATGTCATAATATAGTCCAAAGGGATCTGGATTGTCAGAACATAGTGCAGAGCATCACATTAGTTCACTGCATTAATGACATTATATTATTGAACCAGATAAAAAGTGGCAAACATGTTGGAAACCTTGAAAAAGATGTGTGTGCCCGGAAGGTAGGAGATACTTTGTGAATACCTACCATGTCAGAAAAGATTTTAGGGGTCCAAATGGTCTGGAGGCTGTCAGAACATTTTCTTTGAAGCAAATGGAAAATTATTGTCTCTCTCATATTTCACAATCCCTGGTAGGTCCCTTTGGGTTCTGGAGGTAGTATTTTCCACACTTATGAATCCTGCTCCAACCCATTTGCCTAGTTACACAGAAGATGTGCAGATATGAGAAGGGCACTGAGCAGGAAAAGGCTCTACAGCACATCTAGCCCTTCTGCCTGGGCCATAGGACCTGGCAGAGTTTCTGGTATTAGGATTATAAGTGGTGGGAAAACATGCTGGATGGAGCTTATGGCAAACCACAGTAGGAGAATCAGAACATTAAACCTATGAGTTCTAAAGAAAGGCCATATGCTCTGCAGCTGAAAACTTCACACCATTTGAAAAATCATTTCTGGTATTTTACTGGGCCCAATACTCTCTCTAGGATACCACATGACCAAGTCACCAGAAAGGCCCATCATGATCTGAGCTCCAAAACAATCCACTGTGGTAAGGAAGCACCACATTTCTGGTCAGAAACTGGCAGGACCAGAAGGCACAGTCAAGCTCCTTGAGCAGGTGTAGACCGTACTCCCGTGAATCCATTGTGCCTTTCTCTTGGCTCACATGGAAGCCTACGTGGGAATGACTCTTTTGATTAACTGGTCAAGAAGAAAGAGGACATGTTTGGTTCCATAGCTCAATGTGTAAGTGCATGCTAAAAGTAGACTATTGCTGCACTAAAGCCTCACACAGGAGTTGCCTTGAAAGCACATATTAAAGGGAAATCCTCCCCATGGGCATAGCTTTAGATGGTATAACTGCACATTGACACTGTATGCTAAGAGGAAAGGCCCTCAGTTAGAATACATAACATCAGCAAAATGCTTAAATGTTTGGTCAAGGTCCTGGAAGGAGAAAGATGGGTGAGTTCGAGAAGTTTTGGGAAAGAGGCACTTATAAAGACATACCAGTATGGTCACGGAATGTGAAGATCTTCATATCACATACTAACCAGAGAATACCCACCATGGAAGGTGTACTAAATGACCAAATAGACGAAGTCACAAGACAGTGGACATCAGACAGTTTGTTATTGGTCACACAAGTGCTGGCACAATGGACTTATAAACAGAGTAGCGATGGTGCCAGGGATGGGAATTTTGCACGAGCTCAGCAGCATGGGGACCCAATCACCCAGGCTGATGTAGCAACTACCACAAATGTTAAAGAACAGAGACCAACACTAAGCCTACAACACGGTGCCATTTTTTTGAGAAGATAAACACGCTACTTGTTAGCAAGTTGATTACAATTGACCCTTTCTCCTCTAGGAGAGCAGCAATTCATTTTGACTGTGATTAACAGTGTTCCAGATTTGATAGGCCTTTTTTCTTCTCCATTTTTTTTTTTTTGTCCACAGGATGTGTATCAGTTTTCTGAACTGCATTACAATTTATGACTAATTTAATGGCCTAAAATGACACATATTTATTATTTCACAGTTTCTGTAGGTCAGCAGTCTGCACATGGATGAACTGGGTTTTCAGCTGCACTGTCTCAACAGGCTGGACTGCAAATGTCCACTGGGGCTCTGATCTCAGTGGCTGGGCTAGGGCAGAATTCATTTGCAATCAGTGTCACTGTGTGAAGGCCTGTGGAGTAGTCAATATTCTGACACGATTCCACATCACACTGCTTAGGATCAGGGTTATGTGTACTGGACACATACCAATGAGATTCACTGGTCCTATCACATAACCATACCATCCAGAATCTGCTGGTCTAGAAAGCAACAAAACAGCTTTGTGCAAGGTATGTCTAGGGCATCAGCTTGAAGTTAACACCCTGAGAGGATGGGTCACCTCACACTCCTTCACAATGCAGTGTGTAACCTGATCAATGACCATTTTATGATGCTATGTACCCAAAAGGTAGCATCCATAGGCCTGGAAACCAAGGGTAGAAGTAGGAATGGACTTTTATTTTACTATCTGTCCCAGTTGACTCACTTGGGAATTTGTCCCCACAACTCTGACAGTCTTGAGGACCTGGTTCACAAAGGGGAACACTTCCACTGTGGTACAGAGTAAGAGTCCCATTAAGCTTTAAGATATGACTGCCACCTGGTCACTTCACCCCCCTGTGCCAGGAGAACAGCAGGTAAGGAAAAGAATCACTCTCCACGCAGGGGTAACTGACACTGACCATTAGGAGGAGATAGGTCTGCTTGCTATTACACAATGAGGACAGGAGAAATATATTTTAGCACTCTTTTTGGTACTCACCTCTTCAGTAAATGGGCAGGTGCATCAGACACATCCAGAGAAGGGTATAGTGATCAGAGCTCAAAGATGGGGATCTGCCAAAGGAAACAAAAGCACTAACTCAAAAAAGATATCTGCACCTCCATGTTCATAGCAACATTATTTACAATAGCCAAGACATGGAAACAACCAAGTGCCCATCAATGGATGAAAGGATAAAGAAGTTATGGTACACATCTACAATGGAATATTATTCAGCTATAAAAAATGAGGAAATCCTGCCATTTGTGACAACATGAATGGAAATTGAGGCATTATGCTAAGAGAAAAAAGTTAGGTAGAGAAAGATAAATCTGTATGATCTCACTTATATGTGGAATCTAAACAAACAAAAACAAGCAAACAAACAAATACAATAAACCAAACCAAACTCTAGAAAAAGAGATCAGACTTGTGGTTACCAGAGGTGGGGGGGTGGAAAAAGGGGAAACTGGAAGAAAAGGGTAAAAATGTACTTCCAATCATAAGGTAAATAAGTACTAAGAATGTAATGTACAACATTAGGACTATAGTTACCACTGCTCTATGACATATAAAAACTTAAGGGAGGAAATCCTAGGAGTTCTAATTACAAGCAAAACAATTTTCCCCTTTTTAAAAATTGTATCTGAGATGATAGATGTTAACTAAACTTTTAGTTATTTCACAATCTATGTGGGTCAAGGGTATGCTATACACTTGAAACTCATATAGTGATGTATGTCAATTATATCCCTATAAAACTGAACAAAAATGAAAATTACTTCAGCACCCATAAGCTAAAAACATATTCACAAATGACAATGATGAGAAGGAATGAATTTATAGCAAGAATTGTAATAAATTCTACTTGCAAATTTTCCTGCCAAGAAAAGAAAAAAAGATGGGGATCTGATCTGGGTCATTCTCTCCCGCTACCCCTTCTGATAAATCAGCAATCAGTAGGGATTATCACTGGGTAAGGGAAATCTAGAATGGGCAACAGAGGAGAGAGATGAGTGGCCATGAGACTAGCTGTGGCAGAAGCTGTAGTTCATCTTAGCAAGCTTCCTCTTATCAGTTTCTTCAGGAAAAAAATTAATGAGAATCCTGCAGGAGCTACTCCCATATGCAATGAACTTATTGTTTGAAGCAGGAGAATCTGAGTGATGAAAGAGATTGCAGTAGTGGATGCTAGGGTGTGCTGCCCAGATCCTCCCTTAAGAACCAAAACAACACTCCCCAATTTAGGGCTGTGTTCTGCCAAAGGTAATCACCTTGCCCCAGGTAATATCTTCTCCCTGGTAGCAGCTCCCATCCAATGTCTGGTCAATGCAGGGCTATGGAGGCCTGGCCCTCTTGAACCAAGATGGGACATCTATGAAGGGCCCTTCCAGAACCTGAGCAGTTATGGGATTACTAAGGCCTCTGCTGCAGTCTAATTACACTTCAACTCTCCCTGCTTCCTTTACTCCCTTACAGGTATCGTACTAGACAGCACCACCTGCTTGCAAATCTCTGTCTCAGATCTGCTTATGAGGAACCTGGTGTGCAAAAGCATGGGACTGTTAGAGTAAAAATTTTTGAAAGAATGAACTGGATTGTTTTGGATTGTTTTCACCAAAACAAATTGCCCAGCCATTTGCTTCTCTTCACCGATTTGACTGGCTACTGTTTTGGGAGGACACATCCTCGGCATAAACTCCTTTATGAAAATGTTGCTATAAGTTACTAAGGATCCTTTAAGGACCAGTTTTAAATTCAGAATGCAATTTAATATTTTTCTTGCATTTTATTTGAGTGAGACAACATATTTTAATGCTAAGAAATGTTGCATTCTCTCTGCATATTAAGTGTAGTAAATGAAGCTGGTTTGATCAGTATGTTTTCTACAAACATGCACATTATGTATATGCTGTAAATTAAATTTACCACCTCCATAAAAGGCAATTGTACCACATCTTGCTTATCTAGCTGTCTGCGAAGATAAAAATATATTGCACGAGAAGTGGTTAAACACAATAAAAGAGTGCCATCCTGTGTAACACTCAGCTAGGCAAAGGCAGACAGATCTAATCTGATTTGACACCACAGAGCCTGGCTTCACCATCTTGCTTGTGGCAGAATTGCTGCTGAAGTTCGTCTGGGCTTTGTTAGAGCAAGAACCACAGGATGGAGTTCATGGATTTCCTCCAGTGGAAATACGTATAAGCCAGACTTTATTCCTTGGGCTCTCTTCACCTTTGAGTATAAAATTTACATATAAAATTTAGTTAGATATAGGCAGAGCCTGGAAGAAAACAAAAGAGTACCAAAACATCACAAGGACTCATTCTTGGCTGGCAACCAACTGGGTTACATCATCACACTTGTGACATGATTCTCAAATGTGATAGAGTATATGAAAGACTATATACACAGAAAATGATCACTCGGATTTGGACAACCTAGAAACAACTTTAATCATAGAACTGGCTCTGTGTCATTCTGATTTTTTTAACAAAGAATGGAATGAAGTGATTTACTGCTAATATTTCTTTTTTTTTAATTAAAAAAAATTTTTTTATGTGGGTAGTTCCCTGGCTGGGAATCGAACCCAGGTCACAGCACTGACAGCGCTGAAGCCTTAGCCACTACACTACCAGGGAACTCTCCTACTCCCAATATTTCTAAAAAAATACCTAATTTCTAGATTGGAAGAGTCTGTCTCTTATGGAGTTTATATCAAGAGACCAAAACAGATTGGCAAATAAGGACACATATTTTTACATTTACATAAAAGTATTTAAAAGGTCTTCCTTAGTTACAGTTAACTACCAATCCCCAAACAGTTCAGTGTTTTACTCTACAGTGAATGTATTTTCAGCAGGTTATTGTGTTTACATATATTTGATTCACATTTAATATTGATTTTGTAATTCCAACATTTAAATAGTAAAATCTTGAAATGAAGTGGATATAGAACTTTCCAATTCTACAACATGATTCTGGTGCAGTGGCCATGGTCTCATGTTGCATGGACACTGACAACCATTTTTGATGTAGAATTAAATGAGTAGAGTTTGAGATAAAACTGAACAATTGGTCAACTTTCTGTGGCACTCGTATAGATCCACAAACTACTAATCACAACTGGTTTTCAGTTTTTATTCATTAATTCTTTTTTTTTTTTTTTTTTTTTTTTTTGGTGACCATATATTTTGTTATCCAAACTAGAAAATTCTAGGAGTGGAGAGTGCCATGAAATAAGTACTGCAGACAACAGACATAACCCATGATTATCCACAGCAAAGGGAACATGTCACCCTATTTGTTGGGTACAAGGGGAATTATCACCAGGGCTGGCTATATAAATTGTGGGGCTCAGTGCAAAATAAAAAGGCAGGGTTCCTTGTTCAAAAATTATTAAGAATTTCAACATGGTGATACGTGTGGGGTCCTGTGTAACTGCACAGGGCACATGTCCATTAAGCTGGCTTTGATTATCACCATTATTAAAATACTTGGGTTCCAGAACTTGTCTTTCCTCACTAAGTAAATGTCAATATTATTTTTGTCTTGCTTCACTATTAAAAATTTTTTTAAAGGGACCTATGCTCATTTTGCTAATTTAAACTCCATGGTGTATAAAATAAAATTTAGTAGTTCTCAGCTCCTTGCCTAAAATCCTATGATTCTGACATGAGTCTTGGAGTAGAGGGTTAAAGGACAAAAAATTCCAGCAAGTTTAAGGACTTGAAGAGGTTTTAGTTCTTTGCTCAGAATCAGGTAGTGTTAATGTTATTGATTTAATCTTTTCTTCTAATCATTTAAGAGTTCCCTATTTATAGGCAAAAGGTGTCAGTTTAATAAAGAAACAAACATTTGATTTAAATTCCTACTAGGAAAAATACAGTAAAAAGTACAGTAAAGAAAAATACGGAATATTACACAAACATCTGTAAAATGTATAGAAAACAAAAAGTAATGCAGAGAGAAAGTGGGGAGGGTGGAAGTAATAAAATAAATCTAGGATTTAGCAAGAGGCATCCATATCCCTGGCATTTTGATGAAGTGGCTGAGTGACAAGTGGCCATCAGGTGCTACTCCTTAACTGTGAGGAGCTTGGAATGGCCACAGATAGAAGGAGAAATCGGCTAACAGCTAAAAGCCTGCCTAAAGAAAGGGCAGGTCCAAATGAAGCTCATGAAGTAAAGAAGGAGAATCTCTCTCTCTCAAAAGGAATCTACATTTATAAACAAATATGAAACCTAGGGAGCATTGCTGAGGGAAAACAGAATAATGGCATCTGTGATAGAGCCTCACTAATGAGCATGGGTCATGCCTCATAGATTGACATTGATTTTCACACTAGATTATTTTTTACAGTGCTATATGATAGAAGAGAAGATTTATTCAGAGGAGGTGCACAGATTATCACCTTCATGCAGTATGAGTTGCATGGTATTGGAAAGACTTATTACCATCCGAACTTCAATCGTATACCTATTGGTCAAAGTTGGGAATTCCCCAATAAAACTAGTGTCCTTAGAGTCATGTTCTAAGGAAATTGATTGCAGTATTCATATACTCCTTGAGGAAAGGGAATGTCTTGGTCTTGTTTACCCTTTCTATTAAGTCTTATTAAAATGTAGTTTATAAATTCCAGAGTGTCATTAGAGTCACTTCTCCCCTTCTCCCTCTCTCTTCCTCTATTTGTCTCTTGACCCAGAAGGGTGGACACAGAGACACAGGGTATGGCTAGAGCTTATGTATGTTCAAAGCCCAGTGAAAACTAAAAGCGGGGATCCTGATCAGAGGGAGAGGACCATTTTTCCATCACTTCAGGAAGATTTGGGGGAAGGGGAGGAGAGTTGTCATCCCACAAGCCCTTAGAAAGATGGATCCTTTCTTGTCAGGCCGGAGGATGGAGGGCACGTCCTTTAAAGTGCCCAAAGCTATCACGAGAAGCCCCAGAGAGTATAGGTGAGTCCTGATTCCCCAGAGCCCTCTTCCTGTGGAGTGGGCCACATGGAGCAGTCTAATTATAGCAGCCCACTGAAATATACCGACGGTTATATACGGACGGGTTTTAAGATCAGGGCAGAAAATAACCATTCAGGCTTTTAAAAGTATATTGCTAATAACCAGACACACACTCATATTTCACACGCTGTTTTGGTACCTACATTTAAACTGTTGTATTTAATCAAGTTACACCCACCATTTTTGCATCTACGGCCTGCAGACTTTAATCACTTCAAGGAACAGTCCCATACCAAAAACAAACAAACAAACTACCCCCCTAAAAAAACAACAAAAACAAAAACATAGTAACAAAGTGGTGTTTTGCTTAGCTGTCTCTAGGTTCCAGGAAGGGAAGCGTCCAATAATTGAATTTGAGACCTGACTATTACAAATACTTTTTTGTGGCATCATTTCTGAGAGGAGCTCCTTGGAGAAGGTGGGAATGCACAGAGAAAAGCAAGGAGAGAAATCTGTGTACAACTGTGACCAAAAACTTAGAGTCCTATACAGAAAAAGTCTGTATAGATTTCTAAGCTGGTGAGGTTGGAAATTGTGCCATAAATATTGCTTAACTTCTATAAAACACTTTGCACAGCTTTTATTGTTTTAATCTCAATAATAAAGATCTGTTTATAAAACATAATCTTGTCTTGTTTTTTCTTTCTAGTATGCTTTTTAAAATTAAGATTCAATTTCTAATTCATAGGAATTTCCAAGCAGGTTCATGTAAAACATTTGGTGTCTTGCGAAGTCATAGGCTACCAATTACCTCATTTGGAAATATAATCAGAAATAATCACTTTGCTCAGAAATAGCCTAATGCTTTAAGGAAAGTTTTTTTTTGTCATTTACTTCTAAATCATTCAAGTGTTCTTAATGTATTTGGAAAGCTTGAATAAGTGGTTGTAGAGCATTTTGAGGAGCATCTTGGGGGAATATCAGGAATAACTGAACTTGGGGTTAACACTAACTGTGTAATTTGAGACAAATCACTTACCTCTCTGAGCCTCTGTTTTTTTTTTTTCTCAACTATAAAATGCAGACAATAATATCTGCTCTGCCAACCTTACAGTGTATTGTAAAGACTAAGTTAAATTACATAGGTAAAAGAACTTTAAAATATGCTATACATGTATAAGTATTTTTATATGTTTGTCAATAAGGGGGACATAGTTCACTGATAAAAGGATAAAGTTAAAGCTTGCACTATATTGGTTATGACTGCGTGTTCAATCCTTTTGAACAGTGAGATAGTTTAACTTCAATTCTGGTACTCTTTATCACAAAATTAAATAAAAACTAAAGTGATGTTAAGTATTTTTAAAATTTTTATTAAATGTATTGTGTGACACTTGTTAGTAAAATTACATGCATTTCATGTGTACATTTCTATAACACATCATCTATGTGTTGCATTGTGTGTTCACCACCCAGTCAGTTCTCCTTCCATCACCATATATTTGACCCCCTATTCCCTCTTCTACCATGTTAAGTATTTTTTAAAGATGAATTCACCATAACAAACCTCAAAAACCTTAAATTGTTATTTATTTCTTTTTCCTCAGTGCATGCCTATCATATTATGGCTACTCAATAAATCTTTAATGAATAGAATGTTAAGAATTTGAGCATCATTTGAAAACACACTCAGTTTACAGAGTTGAAACTAAAATACAAATACAATTTTAAATTAAAATAATTTATTGATATGAGCGAGTGGCCTTCTTAAAGAACAAGGAATTGTTTTTGACAGAAGGTCTCATATAAGAGGTTTTATTCATCATAAATATTCAAGGAAACTTCATTCATTCAGCTAGAAACTTACATTTGTTAGCAAGAAGGTATTGTTCTTTGGCTGCCTACTAAAGTCCACACAACAAACTAGGTGTTTTTGGCCTATTTTGTCAGAGGCATTTGGACTTGGTAAAAGAAAAAAATACATTTTCCAATATCAAAAAAGCAAACACACATACCAAGCATGTTGGGGCAAGCTACTAACTCCCATTTAAAACAAATCTTCTCATTTGATTTTTTAGAGCAAGAACGGAAACTATTTTAATTTAAACTTGTCCCAGAGCTGTTTCCATGAGTTAACACAGCCACAATGGAATTGTAAACCTAGGGACAAATAAACAAATGAATACTTAAGTGGTTTTTAACAATTGAACCACTACATGATTTCTAGTGGATGCACCCTTCTCCCCAACACTTCATTATAATTAAAGGGTTACAATGGACAGAAACCTGAGACAATGGCATGGGGAGAGAATGCTAAAATAATGAGGGGAAAAACCTGGAACAATCTGTTAATAACCTTATAGCCATTGTTCATATCAGAGTGACAAACAGTATAATATGGTAGAGCTCTTGTATCCTCTGGCTGTGCAACACCGCCCCCACACTTCTTTACTGTGCCAGAACCACTTAGCTTCTTTTTACAGCCCTCGCACACATTAAGCCGACAAGGGATGGAGAAAACCTGCCATTACAGCACAGGAAACATAGGAGAGCGATGAGGAATTGGGTCAGATTGGTCCAGGGGATAAAGATAAATCTTGACTGGATATATAAGGGGTAATACAGATGTGTGACATAAAACCCAGATATTTTGGGTTTTAGTTCTATGTATAAGCAATAATCAATGTCCTCATTTTTTCCCCCTGAGTTTCAGGCTATAAAACTTTTATTAAATCTCCTAATAGGACTCACAAGCTCATTATAATAGCTAGGGCATTTGAATTAATAGAAACAAAACAAAATAAATAATGCTGGAAAAGGAACTTCCACATATTTTAAGATATGCCTTTTGGTAGGTATGGAAGTTATATTGAGGAATGTTGAAGGGTCCAAAGGGCAGAATGCATGGAACTCTCTTATGGAGAGATACATAATTTCAAGTTGACCATTCATTCATTGCATGACTCAAAAAAACTGAGATCAACAGTATATATGCTTATAGGGGACAGGGATGATGCATAAAAGCATACTTTGGGTCAGGTATAAAATAAAAGGGAATGGCAGGGATTTTGCTTTTGTCCATGATAGACTAGCCCTTCCACAGAACAAATTCAAAATGTAAATTAAACACACACACACACACACATACACACATACACACACACACCCAAAACTGTCTAAAGGCATTAGAGAACAAAAGCATCCAAAAAAAGGGAAATACCTTTAGATGACCCTGACCTTATCTGGTCTTATTCTACTCCATAGGGTTAATGTTAGGGTTAGAGAGTTTGCTGATTACAAGTATGGTGCATGGACGCCAAACTGCAAACATTAGTTTAGAACAAGGGTGTCTAACCTTTGGCTTCCTTGGGCCACATTAGAAGAAGAATTGCCTTGGGCCACCCATAAAATACACTAATGATAGATGATATAAATCTCATGATGTTTTAAGAAAGTTTACAAATTTGTGTTGGGCCACATTCAAAGCCGTCCTGGGCCGCATGGGGCCTGCAGGTTGCGGGTTGAGCAAACTTGGTTTAGAGCTTTCAGCAGTTTCAGCGGTTTGGGCATACAAAAGTTGGAGTTTAGGGTTACCAGGATAGCCAGGACTTAAGGGACCAGGATCCTGGAGAAAAGGAAACTGCAAAGAAGTAAGCCCAATGAACTAGAGCAAGTCCTCATTTAATGTCATGAATAGATTTTTGGAAACTGTGACTTTAAGTGTAACACAATATAAGGAAACCAATTTTACCTTAGGACAATGGATATAAACAACAGTTAAGTTCTTATGTCATAACTCTGGTCACAAAAACATCACCAAACTTCTAAATAAAGACCTAAAACACTTCTAATACTAAACATTGAAATAAATGTGAGCTATATTAATAAAAACAAGTAAGATTATTTCCCAACCCACTTATTGCAGTTCAGTCTTGAGCAACTGGAGCCTGTTCTGGCAGGTCAGGGCAGAAGGCTGGACACAATCTTTGACAGGACACTCTTACATTGGAGGGTACACTCACACCCAAATCCCCAGTCACTCAGACTGAGACAATTTAGATACCCAAGTCATGTCACGTGCACATCTTTGGGATGTGAGAGGACACTGGAGTACCTGGAAGAAAATCTGCACAAACATGAAGAGAACATGTGAACTCTACACAGTGGCTCTGGCCAGGAATTAATTTTTTTTTCTCACCAACATCATAACAAAATAATATTATTTGAGGACCTACTTGCTGTATATGGAATTTCTCCTTGAGACATATGTAACTCCTAATCTGCACTTCAGTGAAACAAAATGCCTAGCAACCAGGAAACTAAGTAGAAAGCAAATGCTAAGAGCTAAAAAGCCAAATAAAGATTTGGCAGTTTCAGCATTCTGTAGAGACACAATGTGGAGTTTCAGGCCAACTATGGAAAAAGGGCTATGAATTCCCCAGGATTTCAGTGAGACCCCCTGAAGGTCTATTCCCTAGGAATGAGAACAACAGAAATATACAGCCTTGAGTGGGTCGAAGTTATCTTACCATACTATATCTGCAATAAGAAAATTAATTTTCTTTGTAGATGATAATATCATCTAAAACCTATACAACTTTTCCTGCACAATGTTTGATATGCAATCAAAATTTGCAGGCATCTTAAAAAATAGGGCCAAATGACCAAAAATAAAAAATCAAAACATATAATAGAACCAAGCAGTAGAATATCAAGAAATTGGAATTATCCAATTGGCATTAAAGTAATTATAATTAATATGTTAAAGAATATAAAGGAAAAAAAGTTTTACCAGAGAACTAGAATTAGAAAACACCCAATTGGAACAACAAAAAGATGAAAGAATAAAAGAAGATCAAAATAGTTTAAGGAACCCCTGGGGTAATATCAAGTATAGCAACATTCATATCATAGGGGTACCAGAAGAAAAGAGGGAGCAAGGGATCCAGAACCTATTAATATATAATTTTTTTTTTTAATTTGTTCTTTTTTTTTTTTTTTTTTTTTTTGCTTTTTGGTATGTGGATAGCTCCCTGACTGGGAATTGAACCCAGGCCACAGTGCTGACAGCACCAACGACGAAGCCCCAAGCCACTACACCATCAGGGAACTCCATATTAATATATTTTTAAAAGTATTTTTAAGATTTGTTTATTTTCCATTCTTATGGTCAGTACCTAGGCCTTTCTTCCCTCCACTACTGGAAGATTTTGAAGAAATAATGACTGAAACTTTTCTAACCTGAAAAAGGAAATAAACATATAAGCCCAGAAAGTACAGAGTCCCAAACAAGATGAACCCAAATAAGCCCACACCAAGACATTATAATTAAAATGGTAAAGGTTAAAGACAAAGAGATAATCCTAAAAGCAGCAGGAGAAAGACAACTTACTTACAAGGAAGCTCCCATAAGACTATAAGTTGATTTCTCAACAGAAACTTTGCAAGGAAGATAAGTGTACAGGAAATATTCAAAGTGATGAAAAGCAAGAGCCTATATCCAAGACTACTTTATCCAGAAAGGCTATCATTTAAAATTGGAGAGATAATGAGCTTCCCAGAAAAGAAAAAGCTAAAAGAATTCATTATCACCAAGTCAGTATCATAACAAATGTTAAAGGAACTTATTTAAGATGAAGAAGAAGGTAGGGAAAACAAATAAGCAAACAAACAAATGTAGATAAAAATATGAATAATAAAATGGCAATAACTATGCAACTATCAATAATTACTTAAATGTAAATGGATTAAATACTCCAATCAAAAGACATAGTGTGGTTGAATAGATAAGAAAACAAGACCTGTTAGAAAACAGTATATATCATTTCAACCCTTTGAAATTTCTTGAGACTTGCTTTATGATTCAATATATGTTTAATACGTGTATGTGTGTGTTTGATAATCTTGTTGTTCAATTCTTCCTTTTATTTAGAGAGAAATCTGTTAAAATCTCTAGTTATAATTATGGATCTTCTATCTCTCCTTTTGGTTCTATCACCTTTTGCTTTATGTATTTTGAAACTATTTAGTTGCATATAAATTTAGAGCTATTATATCTTCAAGTTTAATTGAGCATTTTATAGTTGTAAAATGTTCCTCTTTATTTCTAATAAATATGCTGCCTGCCAAAGAAAAAAATTATAAATTATTACTGAGAGAAATAAAAATAAATACATAGGAAGATATATAATGTTTATGGGTTAAGACACTTACTACTGAAAAGATTTAATCCTCTCCAATATGTGTGTGTTTAAAAAAATACAATCCCAACAAAAATTCTAGCAGGTGTGTGTGTGTGTGTGTGTGTGTGTGTGTGTGTGTATGTGTGTGTTTGCAAATGGAAAGGCTCATGCTAGAATTCTAAAGAAATACAATAAAATTTGAAGAAGAAGATAAAAATGGTTAGACTTACCTACATAGATAATCACTTTATTTTTGACTCAGTTATTACTGCATCTAGTATCATCAATTCAATTAATGATACTAGAGCAATTGGATGTACATGTCTAAAAAAATTACAGTGTTCTTATTTCATACCGAACACAAAAAATAAATTCAAGACAGATTGACTGTGGATGTAATTGTGGAAATTTAAACAATAAAGTTTCTAGAGGACCCATAAAACAGGGTCAGCAAAATGTGTTCCAGAAGACAAATCCAGCCTTCCACTTTTTTGGTAAATAAAGTTTTATTGAAATAAAGCCACACTAATTCATTTATAATTTGTTTCTAACTTCTTTTGTGCTGCAGTGACAGAGCTGAATGGTTGTGGCAAAAATATTTACTATTTGGTTCTTTACAGAAAAAATGCCAATCTATGACAGAAGAATATTGTTATGTCCTTTTGAGAAATAAAGGTTTCTTAAATTGAATATAAAAAGTACAAATCACAAATAAAAAAGATTCTCAAATTGTACTTCATTATTTTTAAAAATGTTCATTATAAGACATTATTTAGGAGGTTTTTGTAATATGTGTACAACTTTGGTACACTGTATTATTTGTTCACTGTTTTTCATACCTGCTTACCCCTACCTGCCACCTTAAATCCTCCCTTCTAGGGAGAATATATTTCCTTGCCCTAGTCACGTGGGCTTGATTTTGTGAATTGTTTTATTTAGCCAGTGACATGGAAATCAACATGACGTTTTTCATGGCTGAAAAGATGCTTTTAGAGGCATTGATAGTTTCTGCAAGCTTCATCTCTTATTCTGACCTTCAACCATGAGAACAGGATATATCAAATAGTAGCTCCATCTACAGCTTGTTTTCTAGGCTGAGAAGACACATGAAACCATCCTACCCTAGCAATATCCAGAAGGGCTGCAACAGACCTGCAACCAACATGTAGAGTGAGAACGAAATATATATTTGCTTTTCTAAGGCACTGAAATTTGAGGTTGTTTATTAAGTAACATAACCTCATGAAAGCTGAAAAATACATAGACAAAGCATACATATCCCCACCAATCCTACAAATCAATGACAAAAATGAACAACCCAATTAAAACTGCAAAAAAATGCACCAGGATGATATCCAAAATGCCAATAAGGATATGAAAAGTTGCTCAAAATGCAATTTAAATGCAAATTAAAACTAAAAAGTGATGTGACTACTTGCCAATCCAGAATAATAAAATGAAAGAAAAAAAAAACCCTGATAATATTGAGGGCTGACATGGGTGTTGAACAACTCTAACTAACATGATATTGGTTGGAGAGTAAATTGGTAGTATCTATATATTTTAAAAACAACTTGGTAGTATCGACATGAATATATGCATAACCCTATGATCCAACAATACACTCCTGGGAATATACTAAATAAAAATGAGTACAAATGTGTAACAAAAGATATTTATAAGAATATAATAGTAGTGTTATTTGCAATAGATCCAAATTGGGAACAATCAAATATCCATTAACAGCAGACTGTATATAATATTTATTCAAGGAAATACTATACCCCAACAAAAAAGAAAAAAACACTGTCAAGCACACCAACATAAATGGATATCACAGGTGTAATTTTGAGCCAAATGCAAAAGAGTGTATCTTGTATTTTTCATACTATAAATTGCAACAATATGTAAATTGATTTGGGGGGACAGAAGTCAGATTAGTGGTTACCTTTGGGTATAGTAAGCACTCGGTGAGAGCATATAGAAGTATTCTGGGGTGCTTGTAATATTGTGTATCTTGATCTAGATAATGGTTACATGGACAGGTTGCCTTGTACAAACTGAGCTGTACACTTAAGATTTGTGCTCTTTATTTTGAAGGTTATAAGTTAGCTTACATGCCTTCTGCTTAAGAAATTTTATTTCATTCTGTACCAACTAAAACTTGAAGATGATTTTTTTCCATGTAAAAATTACATTAGGCATAAAAGTAAGATAATATATATGAATTCTATTTTACTTTTAAATCTTACAGTCTAAGAAAAATATTTGATAGTAATAGGTCTTCAGTGATACTAACAATTGAGTGTGAACAATTATTCTAGAACTGTATTTCTCTTAAATGTAGAGTTAGAACACAAGATCCACTGGTGAAAATAGAGAGCTAGAACAGATCCACAAGGACAAGTATTTCTTTATGTTTGTGGACAGCTCTAAGCCACATTTCTAGAAATCTGCCTTGTTTGTGATAATAAATAATTATCGAAGTACCATAAAGTCAGATATTTTCTTCATTCAACATAATCAAAATACAAGTACTACAGATCCACTGTCTTTAGAACCTTATGCTTGAGGTTCAGCTTTAAGATAGCAATGTAAGACAATCCCGAACTCAACTTCTTCCATGAACACATTTAATTTATAGCAACACATGGAAAAACTTCATCTGAAAAAAACAACAACAACACTAAAAACTGGAAATGAGGGAAGGCCCACATCTAAGCCAGTAGGAGGGGCTGGTACACAGTATCTCCAGAAACCCCACACCTGGCCCTGGCGATGGGGTTGGGAGGGAACTCAAAACCTGGGGCTGCTTTCTGAGGAGCAAATGGTTTGATCCACATCAGGAACTCCCAACTTTTAAGACCCGCACCAGAGAGACAAGTCCCCATAAACATTTATCTTTGAAAACCAAAGAGGTTCCGGTCCACAAGACTCCTAAGGGTCTAATGATCTGAGATAAGCGTTTTCAAAGGACTCACCGCCCGAGGGCCCGCCGTGGAAGCAGTGGCAAAGGCTGTAGGGGCTTTGTGTGGGAGAGGCTTCTGGACTTCTCTGGGAGCATCCGCCTGAGGGACAGGCGTCTGATCTGACACACCTTTGGAGGCCTGCTGGGATGCTCTAGGGTGGGAGATGAGGCGCCATCTCGCCGCCCTTCCTCTGCTGAGCTCCACCCAGTGCGCGCAGCCTTCCTGCTGGGGCTGCGCGCTGACGGCCAGTATCTCCCAGAGGGGAGCCTTCGCCTGAGTCTGGTGCCCTGGTCCTTGCGGCTGCTGCTCAGGAGATGCCTCTGGATTGCCTGGCTCTGGTGCCCAGGAGGCGTGCATTCTTGGGTCCCAAAGGACTGTAATAATATGCGAGTTCTTGGCAGACTACCACCTGTAGGGCACAGCACAGACAGCGGACTTAAACAGACCCCTGTCTTACTGGGAAAGAGGCCTGTTCGCTTATCTTGGAGCTTTGGCCTCGGGGGCAAACTTTGTGTTTGGCACAGGGGCCTGCAGAGCTGCTCTCAGGGAAGATAGGCTGGTGTGACAACTTTAAACTCCCTCTCTGCCTCACTGAAGACGAGCTGTTAGGACTTTGTGTGGAGATTATCCTACACTCCATCAGAGCCGTGATTTGTGAGACGGCCATCCAGGGCACACCTCTAGATGGCCTGTGTCTGGTGGCTAGTGGGGCTCACACTTGCTGGGTCTACAGGACTGTATATATTTGCATAATTTCAAAATTGCTCCTTGGGGCTCTGCCTCCCTATCAGCCTGAATCTAGGTGATGACTGAAATTCTCCCCTTTGGGACACTGACAGGCCTTGGCACACCCTCAGCTACTCTGACTCTATAGATTAGCTCTGCCTGTTCTAGAATTTTATATAAATAATACCATATAGTAAGTGTGCCATTCATTGTGTTTTACTTCTTTTGCTCAGTAAAACATTTTTGAGATTCATTTGTGCTGTTGAGCACATGCTCAGTTTGTTCCCTTCTAAGTAGCGTTCCATTCTGTGGGGGTTTCACAGATTTTTTTATCCATTCACTAATCGAAGGACATCTCTATGGTTTCCAGAAATATTCATGTGTAGGTTTTTGTATGAACACATGCTTCCATTTCTCTTGGGTAAATATCTTAGGAACAGGGTTGCTGGGTCTTATGATAAGTACATTTAATTTTATAAGAAATTCTCAAACTGTTTTCCAAAAGGACTGGATTATTTTGCATTTCCAGCAACAAAATGTCAGAGTTCCAGTTGTTCTGCATCTTCATCAGCTCCAGGTGTTGTCAGACACTTTGAAGGTGAAGAGTGACATGCAGTGTAGTTCCAATTTGCATTTCCTTAATGACAAATGATGATGAGCATCTTTTCAGGAGCACCTTTTATTTGACCATTTATGTACTTGCAGTGGGGAAGTGTCTGTTCATATCTCCTACTCATTTAAAAAAAGTTGGCTATTTGCTTGCTAGAGATTTTGTTTTAAACAATTTTATTGAGGTATCATAAAGTATATTGATGTATAAACTGCACATATTTACATGTGCAATTGATAAGTTTTGAAATATGTATACTCATGAAACTGTCACCACAATTAGGACAGTGAACACATCTATCACCTCCATTACTTCATGGTTTTTCGCCTGAAGTCCATGCTCCCCAACTTACCAGCTGGCATCCCCAATCAACCATTGATCTTCTTGCTAAACCTAGAGAACTCTTGGTTCTGTTATGTTAGAGGTGGCTTTAGTTTATAACACACACCTTTAACTTACTGCAGTCTACTTTCAAGTGGTATTATGCTCTTATGGAATGGAAAGGCTTTATAATAGTGTACTTCCATTTCTTCTCTCTTGACTTTATATTAATACTATTAATATTATGACTCTTTTTACATGTATGACAGGTTATAAACACAGTATTATTTTTGTGTAAAAAATGAATTATATTTCATTTATACCTTTTAATTCTTTAATGGGATTACAACCTACAAGGGCTGTGCAGAAAGTATCCAGTCATGTACTATGAAAAATAGAGGCATTTATGGCTGGATTTTTTCTGGACAGCCCTTGTATATCTTTATTAAGAAAAGTTTATCTTTATATATTACTTCCTGTGTAGTATAAGAAACTTATAATTGTATACTTCAAATTCTTCTCACCCATCTTCTGTGCTATTTTTTCCAAAAGTATCATTGTTATACGTGTCATGTGACACAATACATTGATACTATTTACTTCAGGAAGTGAGTTATAGTTTAGGATGACTAAAAATAAGAAAAATACTTTTAACTTGATTCTAACCATTTCCAGAGATACTCCTTTCTTGTGTAGATCCAAGTTTGTCTGGTACCATATTCTTCTGCTTGAAGAGTTTGCTTTAATATTTCTTTTAATGTGGGCCTTTGAAATTAATTTTCTCAGCTTTCAGTTATGTGAGAAAATCTTTATTTTTCATACATTATTTTTAATCTTTATTTTTAATCATTATTTTCAGTGGTTGTAGTGTTCTTCTCTGACTTTTATTCAGTCCGCACTTTAATGGTGTCATATTTTTTCTGGTTTGCATACTTTGAAATAAAGTCTGCTATAATTCTCATCTTTGTCTATCTATATATTCTGTGTCTTTTATCTTTGGCCTCTTTTCAAAATTTTCTCTTTACTTCTCATTTACAATAGTTTGAAAATTATTATTTAAAAATTATTATTATTATTAATGTTATTGTTATTGGTGTTTTCTGAGTTCCTCAGAATTTTGCTTTGATGTATTTTATTGTTTTTGTGAAATTCTTGGCTATTCTGTGTGCAAATGTATCTCTGACTATTTCTTCTTTAGGATTACAATTATGCAAATTTTAGACTGGTTAATAGCTTTTGGATGCTCTTTTCTGTTATGTTTTGAACTCATACCTTTGTGTCTTTGTGCTTTGGTTTATGAACTTTCTGTTCTTCTATCTTCAAGTTTACTTATTCTTTCCTTCTTTATATTAAGTCTACATATAACTTGTCAAAGGCATTCTTTGTTTTGTTGCCATGTTTTTATTTCTAATATTTTCATAACACTTTTTCTTCTATTGGCTGATATTTCCTATCTCAATATATTTTGTCCATCTTTTGAACTAGAGTCATTAACATATTAAGAGTACTTATTTTTAATTCCCCTTCTTATAGTTTCAATATCTGGTTTATTTCTAGGTCTGATTATAGTAATTACTTAGTCTCCTGATAAGAGATTCCTTTTTTTCCTTCTGAATCCTGACACTATATGTAGAACAGTAAAGAACAAGATAAATAGTATTTATTCATAGAAACGGGCAAGCCTCTTCTGCTAGGTCATTAGTGTGTGCTTGGTTCTTGTTGTTGCTTTATCTTCTGTGCATAACCAATTGCAGATTCTTCTAGCATTACCTTAAGTACATGGTTTTGGCTGGGCTACTGTAGGGTCTTTATAATGTTCCTTTTCTACCTTCGGCTTTTGTCCTTCGTGCCTGCACTGAAGGAGGGGGTTTGTGCCCACGCTCTTGTCTCTCTTAAAATGGAAAACAGATGTTGCTTGTTACTCAGTGCTTCCTAGCCTGGAGGTGGGGGCAAAGGTGAATTTCTTTGTGTCCTAGTCTAGCCTCAGTTTTAGGCATGTCATTTGTTTTGGGGTCTCAGAGGTGGGGATTTCTCAGTGCTCTTACTTTTCCTTTCTGTGGCAGCCAAATTTTGCTTTGGTGGGTCTTATTGTGTGAGTGTGTCCAGCCGCTCTCCCAGTAGTGCAAGACCACGAAGGGTCTGGGCCCAGGATCTTTTTCATCTCTTCCCCAGGAAGGTAGGAGCTTTTTCTTTTTCCCTTTCTCTAGACTCAGTGGGTCTTCACCTGTGTCCTGAGAGCAACAGGTTTGTTGTCCTTTGCCTAATGGGTTTAGGGTTTTATTCCATAGAGGAGAAAAATCTGGTGGGACTTTGCTCCCCTCCTCAGGTTCATACAACTGAGAGGTTTTCTCTGGTTTCAAGCCCTGGGCACACTCTGTCTTCAATGCTCAGGGATGTCAGTGGGAAAGTGCCTTAATGCTGACTCCCATTGAGTCAGCAGTTTTCGGGGATTTGATACTCTTGCTAGCTCACTCCAGAGCCTTAGAAATTTGTTTAAAATTTTAGCTGAAATCTTATTCACTTACTTGGTGCTCGGCATCTCTCCCCTACATATTCTGTTGCAATTAAGACAATGCTCACTTTTCTCTTTGGAGGGGCTTGTATTTCTTAGATTTCAGGATCCTAGGTTGCTTTGTGATGTTAGCTCTCTGATGGATACAAGAAAAGCGATTATTTTGTGGTTCATACTGCTTTTATATTATTCTTAGTGTGGAAGTGATACTCTTTCAAAAACCTTGATTTTTAAATATGTTCCCAAAGACATATATTATTTTAAAATATTAATGAAATAGTATTTGGTGTTGGATACATATCTGGTGTATTTTTCCTTTTTTTCCACAGGTGATAGTTGGTATGTATAGACCTCTGGTTTTATTCCCTGAGCTATTCTGAAGCCCTTTTTTGGAAAAGAAGTCCATGATATTCTGTAACATTTATTGTATGAATGATTTGGGATGGTAGGGATGAGGGGGACTTTCACTAGCCTGTATTCAACTAGCTGTGGCAAGCTGGAAACATCCAGAAAATTACCAGAAGAGTAATTTATAGACATAGAAACAATAGTCTTAGGAACGCACTAATATTTTTTGTCCACCAACAGTCTGAGCATTGAAATCCTGTTTCCAAATATAATATGAAGTGGCAATGTTACTTATATCACATTAAGCTAACCTTGAAAACAAAGACATTTCCCAAAGACTCCAGAGTAGATCCTATGCAAATAGCTGAAGAAATAAAATGATAACAAATAATTTACTCTTAGAAAGTAGCCATAGTAGATATGCTATATGTTAACTCTTCAGTGAATAGGATTGCTCTCAGCAGTTTAAATTTGTTAGTTCACCGGTGGTGATACTCTCAAAAAACAATGTTCTCTAAAATATTAGCAATCTCTCCTAAGTCATATAATAAATATTATTTTTAACTATCGTAGGCCAACAGAATATTGTATAAATTATTTAACAAGATTATTTGACAAATCATTAGTGTAAGTTATCCTAACCTTTCGGAAAAATAATGGGTTAATTAGTTTTGACAGTGTCTCTAATTCTCATGTGAAGTTTTGAAGACAAGTACTGAATGTGACATTATTTTAATCCTTTTTAGGGAAGTCTGTTACTGACGTAGAATAATGCAAGACAATGCAAATCCCAGGAGAAATAAGATGTACATTAACATAAATATCTGTGTGAGATAGAAATATTAACTTTCAGGTATTGAAAGAAAATTCTTCCTGGCATTAGAACTCCTCATTTCTCCACTTTACGGCACTTAATGTCTGTGAGGAAAGTACTCTTTTACTAGAACACCGGGTCTCTTCAAGGACTAGCCACTGAATTCTCACATACATATTCTTTTTAAATTAAACTTTTCTCCTTTTTCCTTTCCTTTCTCAGTTCTTGAGTATGTTAGTGGAGACTTGTTTTAGATTTGGTCAAGCCAAATAAGACAATAAATTGAAGTTTGCTTAACTGTGTTGTAGGTAGGTTTCATTAATCTGACTTTTTTTGAAGCTGTCATTAGTTACTTTCAAATATTTGAATGAATTGTATTTATTATGAATTAAACTCAAGGCCTAATTATGCATTTCCATGAAGAATGCAATTAAAAATGTGAAACAAAAAATCAGCTAGAATTTCTACAACTTCAGCTTGCTTAATTTTTCAAAGTACTGTTAATAAATTCAACATAACTAATTTGTATTTCTGAGTGGATTAATAGACACTGGGAAAGAAAATAATTTCTTTGTGATCAGAGTTAAGTTAAATAAGAAAACAAAATTCCCTTTACAAATGAAAAAAATTTTTCACATAAGGCATTTCTGCAGAAATCAGTCTGTATCTCAGAAATGTATCCAATGCCAGGGTTCTTAGTCTGTGAGTGAATTGTGATATTATTACACAAGCAAAATGTTTATAGAATGACAAAAATGAGGTTGTCTCTTGCCTATCAAATGGTATCAGTATCCCTGAATCATTGTGATAATAAAAAACAAACAAACAAACAAAGCAGTTCAACAAATTTCCCATATAGCCCTGGGAGCAGTACTGCTCCGGTGAAATCCATAAACTTAAGCTCACAAGGCTTCAACTGTGAGGCAGAGAGACACCCGCCTCACAAGTGTGAACTCGGAAAGTAGATGCGCTAGTGGTGACTAACTGACAAGAGCATGGAACACTGACCCTAAGCCAGCAATCAGGAAAATAACTGATAAGTAACCTGATTTACACTATACCATAGAAACCTGAAAAGGCTCAAGAGTTTATGACCATGCGTGTTTCTACTAGCAAGATGGTATGGGAGTCCGTTTCAAGTTGACAATGGAGGTGCTGACTGAAAAATCTAAGTGAATATTTTCCCCTAAATAAGGCATCTTCGTTTCTACCCCACTATTCCCTTGGTTTCCAGAATCCTGGCAGCCATATTTTAGCCTCTGGCCAGGGGCTTGTAGAACTCATCTCTGTGACTCACAATAGCCTCAGAAGAACTCAGATAATAATCTCAGGGTTACGTGATAAAGTAACTCAGCCAGATCATTATACAGCGAGATTGCTGTTTTACTTTCACAAGCCCTATTCTGGAGCTCACATCCTCAAATCAATCACAGAGCCCCATGCTTACGTATGAGTGGGAATTCAAGGATCCCTGGGCATTCGAGGAAAGATGTCAATGTGAAAGTTGCAAACTCAAACTAAAAAAATGCAAACTGGGATAAGAAATTTAGGCTGGAGTAAGAAAAGTTAAAAAAAAATCATTGGTATCTTCACAAAGAAAAAATGCTGCATTCTTTTATTTATTTATTTTTTATTGTTAAACTTATTGGGGTGACATCTGTTAGCAAGGATTACATAGGTTTCAGGCATACAATTCTACAGTGCATTGTCACCTTGTTGTATAGTAAGTTCACCACCCAGTGTGACTTCTCTTTTCATCACCGTGTATTTAACTCCCCTCCCTCCTCTACTACCCACTCCCCCTTCTCCCTTCCCCTCCCCACTTGTCCCCAAATAAACATTAAACTATTGATTGTGTCCATGGGTTATTTGTTTGTTTGTTCATTTCTTTTCTCTTTGTTGCTCTCAGTTTTATATTCCGCATATGAGTGAAGTCATACAGTTCTTTGTTTTTTCTGTCTGGCTTACTTCATAAGCATGATGATCTCCAGGTCCATCCATTTTGTTGCAAATGGCAGTATTTCATCTTTTCTTACAGCTGAGTAATAATCCATTGTGTA
>PVJL010014989.1:0-25911 GCA_004026885.1 Lyroderma lyra | reverse complement strand
GGAGGGGAGGAGGAGGGGCGCGAACGCAGCAGGGAGAGGACCCCAGAGAGTGACCCAGAGGGCGCGGGGAGGGAAGCCAAACGAGAAAGCCCCGGCCAGGCCGCGCGTCCCTGCCTCGGGCCCTTTCCCCAGCGTTTGTCTCCGTGAATGCACAAGGGCTCCGGGAGGAATAACTACCCGCTTCTACCGCTCCTGCTATTGCGCTGCTTCTTCTTCTTCTTTTTTTTTTTTTTTTTTTTTTTTTTTTTTTTTTTTTTGCTTTTTGGTATGTGGGTAGCTCCCTGACTGGGAATCGAACCCAGGCCACAGCGCCGACAGCGTCAATGCGGAAGCCTTAAGCCACTACAGCACCAGGGAACTCCCTGCTATTGCACTTCTTGCTACAAAATCCGTCAGAAACCACACAAAGTACAAAACAGCATAATTGGAATCCCTGTGTGCCCATCACCCCACCTCAGCCATCACCGCGCTGTGCGGCTCTTTCACCCACTCGAGTTGTATTACTTTGTGACATTAGCATGTTTTCGGAAAATGCACATACATGAACCTTCCCGTACTAGCTGTTAACGTTGGCAACTGTTTATATCCAGGAAACAACCATCCCTAACGGGACGTGGTGCATAACCACCTCACCAGAACATTCCCTCTTACTCCCCGTTGAACCCAGGCCCCCCTCCGCCCCGAGGGGAGCTGGTTTCTGATGTGGATTGGTTTTTTCTCATCTACAGCCTCCCGAACTGGAGTCACAGAACGTGAACTCTTAGTGCCTTGGTGTTTCCTCTCAGCACATTGTTTGGGAGATTTATCTGCCTCGACACATCAATCAGGAGTTTCTTTTAAAAGTGCTGACTCCTGTCCCCGTGTATGAATATGTCGGAGTGTGTCAGCAGTTCTGCTGAGGAGCATTTGGGCTGCGTCCAGTCTGTGACTATTGTGACTAAAGCTCCAGGCAACACGGATCTGTTTTCGTTTCTCTGGGATGACCACCTAGGACGAGAATGACCAAGTTAAAGACGAAGCGTGTGTCCGCCTTTCCCCAGAGTGGGCGCCGTGTTCACGTGTGTGCGCCCAGCTGCTCCACGGCCTCGTCCACACGTGGTTGTTGTCAGGTGTGTAGTTCGGCCGCTCTGCCTGCCGAGCGCTGGTTGCGACGTGCATTACTCGAATGACCGGGGCCGTGACGTTTCCTGGGCTGATGGGAACTCGCACATCTTCTTTCGTGAGCTGTCTGTGCAAGCCCTTGCCCATTTTTAGTGGAGTTGCTTGTCTTCTTGCTACCGAGTCGTAGGAGTCCTCTGTCAGATGGCTTCTGAATATTTTCTCCAAAGCTGTGGCCCATTCCCTTACTGTCCTGTCACCAGGTTTGCTAAGGCCTACTTTGTGTCAGACCCACCAACTCGGGGGGGAAGTCAGCGAGGCTTTGACAAATGGTACAGTCGTGTAACCGCCCTGGGAAGCATGACACTGAATGTTTCCATCACTCCAGAAAGTTCTCTCGAGCTCCTTTGAGTGAACCCACACTTCCCTGGAAATCACTGACCTGCGTTCTGGCAGCAAAATTTGGCCTTTTCTAGAGCGTCATACAAATAGAGTCTTGCAGCATGTAATCTTTTACGTCTGGCTTCTTTACCTTAGCATAACGGCGTCAATCAGTGGTCGTGGGCGCCACTTCAACGCCAACGGGAATCCCCCATTTGGGGTGCGCTGAAGAAGGAAACTGGATTCCGTGCAAAGAGCTCAACTGTGATGCGGCAGAGCGGGGGCGAGGCCCCTCTCAGGGCTGGGCAGCTCTGCTCTGGTCCATTTGGGCAATTTTGCTTTGCCCTGGCCCCTCTGCTCTGGTGAGGTGTCTGCAGTGTCCTCCTGCAAACGAGGACTCCAAATCCCCAGAGTGCAATTGCTCCAAAAAGCACTGTCCTGATTGGTCACCACGGGGCTGCTCTGATTGGTTGGTGAAGACGCTCATGCTACAGCTGTGCGGCTCTGATTGGATGGGGAAGGTGTCAGTCCCATTGGTTAAAATGGGATTCCCGGAAGTCCTTTATCAGGGCCAACTGGGAGGCAGGAGCTCAGGGCAGGGGGCCCATCAGCGCTGGAGGAGGGGGGACGTCGTGGTGCGGTTGGGGTGCGTTGGCACGGGGCGGGGGGTGGGGGTAGTACTCTGCCATAAAAAGGAAGGGAATCTCCCCAATTGCAATAACATGGGAGGACCTGAAGGTGGTTACTCAAGTGAAGTTTCTTTACAGACGGGTGTTTTTTACTTTGAACTTATTTAATGGACACAGGCATTACATACATTCAAAGTACTTATTTCTTCTGTGTGGGCTTTGTAGTTCCTTCTGTCGGTTTTTACTTCATGGACTTCGATTTAGTACAGATTGTAATTTTCAATGGTTACATTTTTGTGCAGATTTATAATTATTATGCTTCCTTCACATATCCTTTTATCATTATGAAATAAACCTTTTTTTTTTTTTCCCGGTAATACCCCTGTCTTGAAGACTCCTTGTCTGATACTAATATAGTCACCCCGGCTTTCCTGTGAGTTGTGATTGAATGGTGTGTTCATCAGAGGTCTAATAGAGATAGAACCTACTGGAGATCTGTGTCTGTACCAGTGTTTCTGTTACTATCTATAGCTGTATCTGTATCTAAAGAGAGAGATTGATAGAAATATTTATTTAAGCAATTGGTTTATGTCACTGTGGACGCGACGATGGGGGTTCTGGTCACAACTTCCCAGGAATGTGGCAGATCTGAAGAGAGTACAGGAAGGACATGCACACCCCAGGGTGGGGGTGGGGCCTGCACAGGGAGGGGTCTGCACGCCACCGAGTGATGGCTTCAGGTGGCTACAAGGAGTGAGGAGGCGCCGGGCTGAGAGCTGATTCCCACAAATGTGTGTGTGATTCCTTTGTGTGTTTGTGTGACCCTGCCCCCATCACCACCCTGGACTTCTCAGGAGCCTCCTGCTGCTGTCCCCACGGTAACTCTGGCTCACTGCAGGCCACCCCCTGTGCAGCAGCCAGAGAACAGTCTGAAGTTTGACCAGCCATCACCCTCCTTGCTCATAGGCTTGCCTAACCTGAGTCCATTCCCAGCGATCTCAGGATAAAGACCCAGGTCCTTACGATGGCCCAAAGCCCTTCACAATCGCCTCGGAGCTTAGTGCACAGCAAGTGCTACTGCATGGATGAGCTGCTCCCCGGTTCTGCGTGCCGTCCTAATACCGCTTCGGTGTGTGATGCAGAGCAAGTGAGCTAACTCAAGTGCAAGTGCTTCCTAACTCTGGGAGGCATGACCTAAGTGCTGGGCATCCCCATGTCTGAAGTGCACTGTGGGACAGATGGGAGCAGAGGGCACAGAGGGCACGGAGGGTGCAGAGGGAACAGAGGACGCAGAGGTCACAGAGGACACAGAGGGCACAAAGGAGTGGCGCCTTAGAGGGGTGAGGCTGGGTCTGCACGGTGGCCCAGGACGCAGCAGCCACATGCCGGAGGTCCGAGTCCAGCAAGGCCAGCTCTCTCTTGCCCCACCTGAGGTGAGATCTGGCACACACCTTCTCCATCCCGGGAACGAGCATGGGTCTTGGCATGGGACACTCAGCGGCCCCAGCTCCACTGCCTTTCTAAGAGAGGCTTGCAGAGCATGGATTCGGTCTGCTGCTTAGATCTTTACTGGCTGTGTGACTTTGGGCAGGAAGTCACCCCTCTCTGTGCCATCAACCTTCATTTGCCTCTTACTACAGGTGGGAAAACAGGGGTCCCAAGAAGCTGTGTAAGTTGCCCAGGTCACACAGCTGCCAGGCAGCAGAACAGGACAGTAGACAATGTCACTACTCTGCACCAAACGCGGCACTGGGACAGCCACGTTCATGGGAGGAGTCAGTGAGGTCTTGCAGAGTGTGCTTCCACATTGTCACCACAGGGTGTCTCCATGCCACTGCTCCACGGGCTGCCCGGGGCCCTGGCCACCTTTGACAGTCGTCCAGGAGTCGGCCTAAGTCCTTCCCGCCCCCTGTTGGGTCTTCAGGGGAGGCAGGCCCTGACTGCTGGCAGGTGCAAGGCCCGTCACCCGCTGCCTGCCCTGCTGGGTTGTGCTGAGTGATCCCCTGGGTGGCGTAGGACCACCTCGTGTTCCCCATCACTGTGGCTTGCCTGGGGAGCCTCTCACCACTGTGGGGGTCTCAGGTGGTGCCCCAGAGAGTCACGGAGCCTTTACGAAGCCCTGACCTGCTCCCCAGCCCCGTGACGGCAGAGTGACTGGGGACCTGGGTATTGCTGCCTCCACCACCCATGTTCTCATGAATCTCTCCCCATGAGGGTAACTAGAAGAGGCACAACTGTCCGCTTTCGGAAGGCGCGGTGAGGCTACGCAGGTGAAAAGCATTCTGTAAGCTCCTTTTTTGCAATATAAATGTTGGTCGGGGAAGGTAGAGAAATTGAGCCCCCCCCCTCCCAAAGTAAATGACATTCCCAAAGCAGTGGGGGCCCCAGGCCTGCTGATCCCAACCCAGTGATTCCCCCGAGAAGTCACTCTTGGCTTTTGGGGTGGCCTCCTCTGGGAGATCCTAGTCCAGCGGGGTAAGAGGACGGAACAGAGATGTGGTTGGGGGAGACTGGGCGGCGCGGCGTGGCTGGTGCTCTGAAAAGAGCCGTGCGGGGGCTCGGGGGCCTCCCCCACCTGCTTTGTGATAACCTCAAGGTCGGTCGTCAGGGGACGCAGTAAGTGAACGGCACAGCCACACTGTTTCATTCCGGGCACAGGATGGAGCAGGTGGGCACGTGCGTGTAAATTAAGCGGATTTATGCGAAGGCCTCTGGGACACGTTGTTAAGGACGACGCGGCCGTCCGGAAAGTCTGCAGCCAGGCGACGTGGAAACCAGAGGCATTTATGGTGGGCTGTTTCCGGGCGGCCCCCGCGTGTACGTGGACCCCCGCGTGTACATGGAGTACGCTCCTGTTGGCGGCACGAGGACAATACACGTGCAGCACGCAGACTTCATCAACGACACACAAGGCTGGTCCCAGTGGAGAGAACCATCTAGAAGAAAACCGTGCACGTGTGTGAGGCAGGGACGGGGGCGGGGGGAGCTCGGGCTCTGCAGCCACAGACCGGGCAGCTTCCCAGCTCCGACACCACCAGCGGCTCCCTCTCAGTCTCTGCTTTTTCATCAGCGAAATGTGGGGGTTTGCACCCCTTTGAAGACGGCGGGAAGCTCGAGAGAAATATCGGGGGGCGGGGGTGCTGGAGGAGAGGCAATGGGGTACCCCGAGCGGATGCAGACGGGAAAAGGGCTGGGAAGTCAGGGCGAGGACACCATTCTCTGGAATCCACAAATCCTGGGGGAGAAGTTCACATTCTTTTCTCCTTATGATTTTGGTACCCAGCCCAGCTCCCTCCCTCTGAGGAATCTTCGTCCCTCACCCCAATGCCTCGCAGGAGGGTGCTCCCCTCGCCTCCCTGCAGCCCTGCCGGCCGCTCCCCTCACCCCCAGCTCCCACCTGAGCCGGACCCCACCTCCCACCGCCCGGACCCCGCAGATGGGCAGCCCCCGGGCAGAGGGCCCGCGGCCAGGCCCCCCCGCGCCCACTCTACCGGCCTGAGCCGAGGCCGGGGGAACACGGGGAGGGAGCCGCCGTTACTGGGCACTTAGCCTCGGCTGAGTCTTGCGCTCAAGGACAAAGGGACAGGGCGGTGGTGGCTGAGGCCAGGAAGGCACAGGGGCCGCAGGGACAGTCCTGGCATGGACGACCCGGACAGTCTGCGGCCACAGAGAGCCCCGGACGTGCCCTGCGTGGACGGAGGGCGGGTGGTGGCCCAAGCTTGAGGCGTGGGGAGGGCGGCGGGCTCAGACAGGCTGCTTCAGACGCGAGCGTGTGGGCGGTGGGCCGGGCACGCGGGGGACCGCGGCGGCGGCGGCGTCACGCAGGCCGGTGGGAAGCCCAGGCGCGGGGAGGGCGGGCGGCACCGTTACACCGGCCCAGCCGGTGCCGCCAAGGGCCGTGTCCATCCCTGTGGCTCCGCGGGGTGCCTCAGCACGGAGGCGGGAGCCTTCTGCCCCAGGAGCCGGGCCCCCCTGCCCCCACACTTCCTTGTGCAACATCCCGGGCTTTCCCCTGCCGCCCCCCCCCCCCCGACTCCCCAGGACACCCCGCCCTTACACGCCCTCCTTGACTCAGCCCGTGGGGATCAAAGCCCAGCCTCCTGCACCCAATGGAAGGCTGCGTCTGAGCCAGAAGGCTCCGCCCCCGCTGTGTGACCTGCAGCCCTCCGCACCACCTCTCTGGGCTCCATTCCTGGAGGGAAGGGACGGAGGCTTCTGCCCGCCCCTGTGCTCTGCTGGTTTCCCTCACCCCCTCGCAGGATCAGGAAGGCTGGGGTCTCCCGCATTCTCCACACGGAGCCAAGGAGCCAGTGAGGCAGCAGGCGTTCAGAGAGGTTAAGGTGGTTGCCTGCAGCGGCACAGCTGCAGGCGCCTCCACAGCCATTGGCTGATTTGCTACAGAGGAATATTCCAGCCATGAAGGGCTGGAGAAACTCGGGGGGCAGGGGGGCAGCTGGCGGAAACAGCTCTGGGGCCTGGGGGCCTGGGGCCTTGGCAATGTCTCCTGCAGGACAGACGATGTCCCTGAGGCCCTCTGAGCCTCGTCCCAGGGTCTAGTGACTCCAGTGACTGCTGTGCATGCATGCGATTCTCCCTGTGGGTGCCCCAGTAGCAGCAGCAGTGGTGGGCAGGGGGGCACTCCCTGCATCACCCCCTGGGAAATCCCAGCCCTGCACACACAGCCTCCAAGTCCTTGGGCAGGACCGTGGTCCCTCCTGCGTGAGCGGACAGGCAAGGACACCCAGCCCAGCCTCTACGACTGGCCCTGCAGCCCAGTGCTGGGGCCGAGCCGGGGGGCTGGGATCCGGAGTTCCCTGGGCCTCATGCAGGGGAAGGTGGCCCCCGCCACACTGGCCCCATGGTCTCCTGTCCCTGTTGATTGAGGCTGTGACCCAGCTGGCAGGGCTGCTGCAGCTTGAAAGGGGCTTTGAGGTGCTGGGATGAAAGAGGCCGGGTACAGAACAAAGCCCAGGGCGAGCTCCCGGGCTGGGGTTGACTCACGTCTCCCTCCTGGCCGGACTGCACCCCTGTCTGCACTCGTGACCCGGCGACCTGGAACTCCCAGCGGAGGCGGTGGGGGGGCAGTGTGTGCGGGGGATGGTCCAGGGGGCCCCACCTGGGAGAGCATGCAGGCGTGGATGCGGCTACAGCTGCACGACTCTCCTCTGAGCGCAGTGCAGGGCCACGGCGCAGGGCCACAGCGCAGGGAACAGCACCCTCTGCGCGTACTCGGAGAGAAACGCAGCCCAGGGTGCGCTCCATGGCCTCAGAGCAATCTGAGGAGGCCAGGCCGAGGCCTCCGCCCCCGTGTGAGGTCCAGGGCCCCAGCCTCTCGTCTCCAGGGGCGACAGGGGCACCGGCTGGGGCTTGGTCTGCGAGGAACTTCCGCTCCTGCTCCACTAACATCTCCTTAGCACCTGGAGGGATCACTCCATGTTTCCAGGGGTGGGAGGGAGGAAGGACAGCCCCCCAAGGAGATGGGGGAGGGGGCCTCCATGAGACTGGGTCCCCCCGACTAGGTGACCAGGGCTCCCTTCACCTGCTGGGCCCCAAAGCTTCCCCTCCTGAGGGCCCGGGGTGGCAGGCCTGCGCTGTGGACAGACAGCACACGGTTCCGGAGTAAAGATGAAATGTGGGCCGAACCCACCGAAAGGAGCTGGGCTGACACGGAACAGGGGCCAGAGGCCGTGCAGTGGGCGCCGTTGTCACTGGTCCTTGGGAACCCAGACTGTCCCCCGTCCGCTGTGCTGGCTGGCACCTGTCTCCCCAGCTCCAGGCCTGTGTGTCCTCCTTCAGTTACAGCCGCAGCTGAGCTCCGGGCAGGGTCTCGGCCCAGGACGGTCCTCCTGCCTGGACACCTGGGGACTGGGGGTGCAGACAGCACAGCAGCCTGGGGTCATGAGGTCACCAACAGGAGGGGCCCAGAGCTGGCACTTCCGGGAGAGTCCCGGTCCCCTCCTACCGGGCCTCCTGATCCTCGCCTCTGGGACAGGCGGCGGATGTGTTGTGTGAACTGGTGCGTGGGTGGGGTCTGGCCTGAGCAGGGGATCCCCGAGAGGGGTCCTCGGGCTCCGAAGCTGCAGCGGGGGCACAGACAGTGGGAGTGGGAAGCCACGCGGGTGGGTTCGTGTTTGCTGTTCCTGTTTTTCTGGGCTGGGCTCCCCTCTTGGCGCGGGGCCTTCCGGGGGGCTCCCGTCCAGCTCGTTAGCTTTAACTGGAACAATTTCCTTTGAACTCAGCTTGAATTAGCGTCACCATGGCAATGGGTCCCAGTTTTCACAAGTCGACCTGGTGCTCACCCCTGAAGCAATTAGTTCCAAGGAGGAGGAGGAGGAGGAGGAGGAAGGAGGGAGGACCGTGGACAGGCGGTGGGGGGAGGGGGAGAGCAGAGGAGGAGGAGCGACAAGGAAAGAAAAGGTAAAGGAGCAGGAGGGGGCGGGGACACGTGGCGCCGGAAGTGAAGGCAGGAGGAACCTGCCCACCACCAGCTTCTGGGAGACAGGCGAGCAGGGCGGAGTGGTCCCCACAGCCGTCCCCAGGCCCCGCCCCCTGGGAAGCCGCAGCCCTGAGCCCCAGGCCTTCCGCGGGAGCCGGGGAGGAAGTGGCGCTACTGGCACTTCGTGGGGGACCCCCAGGCGCCCACCTCCCAGGTGGTCACCGCCGGGCGCAAGGCCACCCTCCGCCCTCCCTCCTGCGGCCACCGAGCTCCCGAGAACAGCGGTTTGGAGCCTGAGAACTGCGGAGCGACAGGACCCCTGTGGCCCTGGGCAAGCCACCAGCCACGTGAGTGGCGAGGGAGGCAGGGCACGTGCGAGGCTGCCTGGCCCCGTGGGGTCACTGCTCGCCTGCTTGTGGCTCTCCCGCTAGCCCAGGCACTTCTGGACACGGCAGACTAGGTGTCATAGGTGCAGGGGTCATCCCAGGGACAGGTCAGTGATCGCTGTGCTCCCAAACACGGGCGCGCTGTCTGGCACGCAGTGGGCAGGCAGTAGAGGTTTTCAGTAAGTTGACAAAGGAACCATTGTGTTTTAATTGGGTGGGAGCAGCGGGGAAGGCGGAATAGCGCACCAGAGCGCCCGAGTTTATTGGGAGTGGCTCTCTCTTTCCTCAAGACGCGGCCTCTGCCTCCTGAAAGCCCTGGGGGACCGGCCACCCCTCCCTCCGCCTCCTCACCCCGGACCCCTGCCGCCCTGTCACCAGGCAGCGTCCTCACTGACTCACTCCTCTAGGTCCCCAGCTGCTCAGGCTCCTTGTGGACAGGACGTGTGTCCTGTTCTTGGCTCCTCGTGTGCCCCGTCACCGAGTCGACGCTTGAAAAAGTCTGTGCGTGCATGAAGCCACATGCTTGTGGCAGGCCTGGGCCGTCTTTGGCTGTGTCCATCACAGGCCAGGGGCGTCCCCGTGGGAAGCACACCGCACAGGACTGCCGTGCAGCATCAGGTGCGAAACAGGCTGCAACAGACGGGTCACAGGCCGGGGACGGGGGACTTCCTGTCCGCTCAGGGAAGAGCTGCAGAGCCGCGTTTCCCGGGCCCCCAGGGGCACAGCGCCCTCAGGCAACAGAGAAGCGGCCTCTGTTCTCAAAGGGCTGGATGGAGGTGTCACGAGCTGTGCAAGGAGGACCCCGGCCTGAACGCATGTGTCATCTTAGGGCCACGACTGGTCTCCAGGCGTGCTCACCTGTTCGTGCTTTAATGGTTTCCCGTGTGTCCCCCAGGTCGTGCACCGCCCCCCCCCCCCCAGCAGCAGCACAAGGAGTAGCAGGTGCTCGTGGGGTCGGCCCCGTCTGCCACTCTTAGCTGGCTGCCGTGACGTTAGGTCTCAGCACACGGCCTAAGACCTCCGCATCCTGGCCGGTGACATGAGGACAGCAGTAGAGCTGCCTCGCTTGGTTTTACTGAGGATGAGACGAGGCAGTGTGTGTGTGGGGGGGGGGACAGTCATCAGCCACGTGTCACCCGGCGTCCCTCTGAGTCCTGTTTCTCCCAGGCATGAAATGGAAGCAAATCCCTTCCTGGCACCTGCCCTCCATGGACCCCTGTGCTTCCCTGGTGGGACAGCTCTGTGCAGGGGACACCACTCCAGGTGGCCTTGGACAGGGAGGGTTTGAACTGTCAGGTGCATGTACACACATACTCTGTCAATAAAGACCGTAGGTGTGTTTTCTCGTGCGATTTCCCAGCCACATCTTCCTTTGTCTCACTTTATTGTCAATACAGACGTCACACATATACACAGTGTTCTGTGCACATCGACGTCACCAGTGAGTTTCCTGGTCGACTGCAGGCAATTAGTTTAAGCTTTTGAGGTGCCAGGAGGGAACCGTGGGTTTTGACTGCAGGGGGGCCAGCGCCCTGGTCCCGGCCGTCCTGCGTCCGCCCATCTGTCCCCGCACCCGCAGGCCTTGACCCGCTCTGCGCATTTCTCCCTCTGCTGCCAGAACGTCCCCCCTTGTCCCCAGTCCTGCCTTTGGCGGCTCCGCCTCCCCTGCCCGCCCTCTGCTGCTCATTATGAAAAAGGAATCTTTCTAAATACGCCAAAAATGCACTCCTGCCCCCAGGCCCCGCGCTCCGCACAAAGGGCTGCTTCTTCTGGCCGCCCGCGGCGCCCACGGCCTTGGAGTGGGGCCCGGTCCCACGGCCACCGGGGCGCAGGGGGCGCTCCCCACGCGCCGGTGGGGAGGAGGGCGTGGAGCCCGGCAGCGTGGATTCCTGCCGCGGGCGGTGTGTCCCTGGAGGGAAACGCGACCCGCTGGCTGGCGGTCCGGAGTAGCTGCTCCGAAGCCGGAGAATGTTGGGTCCGAGATCCGGTGCCGTGCGGGCCGGGACGCCCTGGGGCCATGTTCCTTCCCTTCTGCGCTCGCGGGCAGCGCCTCCTTCCCGGGGTCGGGGGGACCCTTTTTCGTGGAGGCTGAGGAGGGGCTCTGTGACCCTCTCCTGGATGTGAGCTCTGCGGGGTTCTGCAGGGAGACCCTGGGCCCCACCCTCACCCCCAGGGCTGTCGGTCCAAGTCCCTGGGACCACTGAGCTGGGGGGAGCAGCTCCCCGCCCCCCAAAGCCAGGGTGGCCTTGCTCCTACAGAGAAGACACATCTGCACACTCAGGGCTGCAGCAAGGGAGCCTGGGCTGAGAGGGGGGATGTCCAAGGCCGTCCAGTCCCACGGGGATCAGCAACTCAAGGACAGTCCCCACCCAGGGCCAGGGCTCTGTCCCGGGCGGCGGCAGCGGCATCGCCCAGCTGGAGGGAATAGTGGGGGGAGGCCTTGGCCCCTCTGTCCGCGGACCTCTGACCCCTCCCCCACACCCACAGCAGCTGGGCGGCGGGAAGCCTGCTCCTAGTTAATCAGAAACCCCTGTACTTTGCCCTTGAATGGAGGCACAACGTGGGAGGAGTGAGGGGAGGAGCTACGGTGGATTGGGGCCTCCCTGGGCGCCCAGCAAAGGCTGACCTCGCTTTACATTTAAGAAACTGGCCCCAAATGTCCCAGATACGAAGCATTTGGGGTGTCAGCAGCCTCACTGCTTCCAGGGGGATTTGAGGGGGTTCCTGACCCATGAGTGAGCTAGAAGATGGTGGTGTGGCCTGGGCTCACGTGCACAGGGGGTCCCCCAGGGGGCTAGCTGGGGAGGCCCACAAAGTTGGACATTCCTTGGGACCCAGAGGCCACCAAGACAGCCCTGTGCACGCATGGAGGTGCTAAAGAGTACCCCAAGTCCAGGATGGCTCTCGAGGAGCCCTGGAGAATCCTGGTCTGGCTCTGAGAAGCTCAAGACTTTGGGGTACATTTCTGGAGAGGCCAAGGAAATGGGTGTCATCCCCCCCCCCTGGGCCAAGCAGAGCCTCAAAACGGGGGCCCAGGAAACAAGGGGCTCGGGCAGCACAGCTGTGTCCCTGCTCCGTCACACCTGCTGCTCCCCTTGATTCCTTCTGCCTCCTGTCCGCACTGCCCCCCACCCCCTGCTCCCCACCTCTGCCCTGTCCCTGCCAACTGCGCCCCAGGAGCAAATTCCCCACCGCAGCGGGATGCTGGACTCCTGGGACCTGGGCAGGCCGAGAAGAGGCGGTAACAGTAACAGTCGTGAGGGGATGCAGGAGGCAAAGGAGGGGTCAGCAGGGGCTGGGGAGCCTCTCTGGAGAGGTGGGGGCGCAGGACAGGTGTGGGGCCCTTGGTCCCGCCCTGCCCCAGAGAGGCACGTGGTAGGAGGCGCAGCGGGGCGGGGCATTTGCTGCCCCCCCCCCCCCCCGCACAGCCCACCCAGTGGGGAGCGAAGGTGGGGGGGGGCAGGGGCTGAGCCTAGAGACACCGGGGTCAGCCGCAGGCATCACGGCAGCGGCTCCAACGCGGCGTGCCCACCAGGCCCGCACCCTCTGGGGCCCGCGTCGGAGCACGCGCTGAAGCCCGGGCAGCACGCAGGCCGGCCTCCGGCCACCGTCCACACCAGCCCCGGTTCCCCTCGCAGGGCCGGCAGCTCCCTCCCACCCGGGCACGTCCAGTCCCGTCCAGCGTCTCAGTGCACAGCCTCCCGGCCCGCTCCAGCCCTCCCCGAGAACCCGCCCAGTCTCACCTCCCCGCCGGCCTGGCCCAGCCCGTCACCCCTGGAGGAAGCGGCGTGAGAGTGTGTGGGAGTGGACAGACCTCAGCCCCCAGCCCACGGCCTCCTCCCGAAGAACACAACTGAGGCCCAAGCACAGCGGTGCCAGCAGTGCCCAGGGCAGCTCCCCGCCTCCGAGAGCAGGAGCCCCATGCTGCTGGGCCCCGGTCGGTGAGCGGGAGGCGAGTGGCACCCCCTGCACAGGGCACAGGGCACAGGGGACAGGGCCAGGCTCTCCCGGGGGCGGGTGCTCCTGAGGTGGGACGCGGGGCCCTGCCGTGCGCGCTCACGTCCGTACGTGGGTGCGTCGTCCTCCGTGTCCCGGGACGTGCGCGTTCGCGTGTGACAGGCCGCAGGTGCCAGGCCGGTGCCCGGGCTGCGTGGCTCGAGGACCCATGTTTGGGGTCACTCCCAGCATGCGTGCACCCCTGTGTGCACCGGGCCCGTGGAGGGCGTGGAGAAACACGAACCCCCTCTCCCGGGCAGCTGCGCAGGGATGGGCGTTCCAACGTGCCGGATCCCGGCGAATCCAGCTCCTGAGTTTCCGGGTCTCCAGCTAAACTGCGCCCAGATGTGCGGGCTTGGCCGTGGCCATAAACAGACCTCCCAGGATTTTTCCAGAGGAAGTGTGGGAACGCTCTGCTGTCTGCTCTGGGGCTTGCGGACGAGTGTCAGCAGCAGGGGCCTCAAGTCAAAGGAAAGCAAAGAGGCAAAACCATTTCCCAAAGGCCTCCGGCGGTGAGGTCCCCAGCGCAGCCCCGGCTACCACCTGGGGGACGTGCCAGGGATGCTGGCCCCCCGGAGCCCAGGCCATGGCTGCTCCCCTCCCTGCGCGTGCAGAGTCTCCCACATGCCCCAGCGCCCTTGGGGAGAACACGCCAGCAGCACCCGTCATACCCTCCGCACCGGGGCAGCATGCCAGGGCATGCACCACACGTGCACATGCACCGTCACCCACACACGGACCACACACACGCACGTCACCGCCACAGTCACACACACACAGCCTGTGCCAGTGCTCCAGAACCACCTCCACAGACACCACACAAACAGCCCCACCGCACACAGACTTGGGCCCAACGCACGCCCAGCCTCGTAACACCACGATCCCGCACAGCCCTGCCCTCCCTGGAAAAGTCCCCCGGCCCCACATGCAGTTCCAGAGCTTTCCAAGCCGAGGGACAGGCATGACAGTGTTCTTCAGCTCTCCGCAAAGTATTGCAGGTTTAGAAGAATTTGTCCCCCAGGCAGCCTGCCCGGCAGGGGGCGCTGTCCTGAGCTGGGCGACGACACCGCATTCTCATGTGCAGGGCCGCCTGACCCCTGGGCAGCACGTGCCCTGCAGGTCACAGGGGTGGGGAGGGCACTGGCTTTACTGCCACCCTGTGGAACCCTCTAGCACGTCGCCCTGCTTCACTGTGCTCGCGGCGCACCCCTGAGTGTCCCGTCCTTATGTGAGCATCTCTGCTTCTCTGTCGCACCCCTGGGATGTAGACTGAGGGAGGGGGGTCCGCTGCAGGTCCAGCGGAGTCTGCTGGCCCTTGTGCCATGCAGGGAAGGCGGTGGGAAGGGAGGGAGAGGGCGGCAGGCCGCGGAGTCCAGGCTGAGCACTTGGGCTGCGGACAGCCCCTCATGGGGAGCCCTCAGGCCGTGCGAGGGCATGGACGGGAACAGACCCCTGGGCCCCAGGCCAGCTCTGGACAGTGCAAACGCATGTGACTGTGGGGCGCCTGGGTCTCAGATGAGGCCAACTGATCGGCGAAGTCTGTGCAGTGACGGGGTACAGTGCAGGACCTCCAGCATCTCGGGTTTGCGTACAACCTGCTACAGCTCCAGTGAGGGGCACAGGGGAGGCCAGCGGACCCTGAAACGAGCAGACAGACTCCGGTCGGCCTTCCTGCCTCACCGCTGCCCTCAGACCCACCAAGGGGGCCATCCCAGGTGGCGAGCTGCGTCACAGTCTGGGCTTTGAGAAAACATGTGCACAGAGCAGCCACCTCACAGTCCTTAACCATAGAACACGCAGCGTGGGGTGCAGCACGCACACGAGCTCCTGTCCTGGGTGCCTCTGCCCTGCAGATGGGGGCACAGCCAGCGCTAGGGTCCCCCTCTGCCTAGACCACTGCTCACGGGATTTTAGGGGGACAGAGAGGCTGAGCGGAATACTTTTGTGAGCCACCTGCCCACCTCCCCGTACACCTGCCACTGCTGGAGGGAGTTTGTTTCTGCGAAACCCCCCAGAAGGTGGGCCCCACCACACTTCCAGCCACCTGTACCATGTGCACCGAGCTCCCCGGGGCCCTGCCACCCCAGTGGGGCACCCGGAACTGTCACTGCTTCCCGGTCAGGCAGGAGGCCGGGGCTAGTGGGGGACCCAGCCTTTGGTGCCGCTCGGCCTGTCTTGTATCCACTGTTCACTGCCCACATTCGCTGGCATCCAGACATCTCTACAGCCACTGTCCTGGGTGCCGGGACCACGGCCGGGAAGTCACATCCATCACCTCGTGGGGGTGGCAGGGACGTGAGCAGCTGGCTTGCACGCTGTGAGAGGGCTGCGGGGTGCAGCTGTGCGGACCACGGTGGGCGGGCTCCATGTTTGCCTTGCTGTCAGCATGCTGAGACGGTGCCCAGGGGGCGGTGAGGGGGCCACCTGCAGGGAAGGCCGTGGGGCAGGGTCACGGCTGTTCTGCCGAGGAGGGAAGTGTGAGCGTGTGTAGTCCAGCGTGCAAAACACCTCTAAGGAAGCGGCTGGGAGACAGCAGGCGGGACCACGGAGTTTCCTCGCGAAGGTGCAAGACGGGGAAGAAGGAAGCAGAAAGCAGGGAGGCGGTGGCAGGTGCATCGCCACCTCCTGTGGCTGCCTGGTGAGGTGCCACGGCAGGGGCCCAGCCCCTTCGCAAGGGAACCCCGCTGCCTCACCCCAGATGCTGCCGTGGCACCTCAGGCGCCAGGCACGGAGCTGAGGTGCAGGGAGCTTCGCCCTCACGGCCGGCCGAGCACAGGAGACATCTGGCTCCGCAGGGCAGGGTTAGCAGGACTGACCTGTGGACACCCGCCTCCTGGCCCCGAGGGTCCCGTCTCCCTGGGGAAGGCGTGCTGTCGGCAGCTCCTGCCCTCAGTGGGAGGACCCGGCTCACAGGACATGAAGGCTTATTTCCGTTCCTGCTTGTGCAACTGGGAATACGTGTTCGGGATCTCTGGGTGACAGGATCTCCAAGCTGGTGGCAGTGTGTGACAGGGCCTGCTGGTGGGTGCTGAGAACTCTCACTGGGATCCAGGGCTCTGCGGTGCTCCCGGTGCCCCTCTGGGGCCCCGCCTCCCTCCTCTGGCCCCTCCCACCAGGGCCCCACCTCCCCCCTCTGGCCCTGCCCACCTTGGCCCCGCCTCCCTCCTCTGGCTCCTCCCACCCAGGCTCCCGCCTCCCTCACCGGGCCCCGCCCCCCTCATCGGGCCCCGCCACGCCCGGGCACGCCCCTCCTCAGGCCCCGCCCACCTCCCTTGCGCGCACGCACGCCCGTTATCTCCGACAGCACGTCTGCTCCATTTGTGGCTTTTCCCTTCGTGTCTGCGGTTCTCCCTGGACGAACGCCCCTTTCCCCTGGATGTGCGGAGTCCCCCGCGGTGGCACTGGTGTGACTTTCCTAAGAGTTATAGCTGCTTTCCACCGTGACTGCCTGCCCCCCAGGGGCGCAGCAGGAGAGGAGGCCCCGCCCCACCCCAGCCCGTGATGTGACCGGGCGGGGGGTGAAGAAGTGCAGTGTCCTCCGGGGGGCCTGCAGGCAGCTGCCCGGCGCTGAGCAGGGCCTGGGCTCCTCCTGCGGCCCCGGCAGCGGCGGGGACAGAACCAGGCCCGTGGGGAGCTGGGAGGGACGTGCGTGCGCAGCGCTCTCAGCCTTCCAGACCCTTCCCCCACATGCAGCCGTGAGAACCGGAGTTCTGAGCCTGAGGGCCCGGGGCGGGGGAAGGGCAGGCCTTCCTAGGACCCCGCTGTTCCCTAGTTGGATCCAGATGTGGACGGTGGGCGGGGAGGAAGGAGGGGAACCGGCATGTGACTCCTGGAGGCCCTGAGGCCCTGGAACTGCTGCTGGATGCCAGCGTCCTCTGGGGCCTGTCACTGTCACTGCGACTTGGCCTCCCTTGTCTGTAGTTAACAGACATGAGTTGCCCATGGCTCAAGCACCCACACTGCAGACCCTAGGGGACCACGGCCGCCATTGCTCCCCAGGACCTCTCACCGCGCTGCCATCCATGGCCCCGGGTTACGTGGGCTTCTCCCTGTCCTAGTGCCTCTGTTAGGGGCCCAGAGGGGGGCCAGTGCCGGCCCTGAACAGGAGACTGGGTGCGGCGTGGGCACGCAGGGCACTGAACACAACAGTTCATGTAAAGACCGCAGCAGCCTGCCCAGACAGGAGTTATGACCCTCGTTTTACTGATGAGCTCATGAGGCCGTAATTTGAGGTTCCAGTCGTTCGTGCCAGGCCATACGACCGGACAGAGACAGAGCCCCCCCCAACCCCAGACTGTGCGGCCAGACTCTGCTGCCCCTGCTGTCCTGCCTGTTTGGAGCTGTGGCGTTTGTTCATGGCTCAGCAGCCAGAAATCGGGGGGAGGCTGATGGATACCCTCAAATGGCCAAAGACCCACAGTTCCTAGAAACCTGAGGTTGCCCCCCAGTCTTGCTGCAGACAGCCCCCCGGGGACAAGACCTTGGCCAGCGCCCCCTCCCCTGTGCCCATCTGGGAGGTGGGAGTCATCCCCCCAGGAGCTGGAGAGAGGCCAGCAGGGCCAGGAGGGCACAGGGTGTAACTGCTCCCAGAGGCCGTTGACCCTGGAGAAGGGAAGGGCCTGTTCTCGCCTGACCCCACTTCCCTGCTGCCTGACCCTCCCCACGAGCAGGAAGTCCAAGGTCAGGTCAAATGGCACAGCTGGGAGAGGAGGCCCCGCCATGGCCAGCCCCTCGGTGGAACCCGACGTAGCCACACTCGCTGTGTGACCTTGGACAGGACACTGGGCCCCTCTGGGCCTCTCTGTGAGGTGGGGAAGTCGGGGTGCCCATGTCCTGGAGGGGTGTCCTGGGTGACGCACAGGGTTTAAAGCATCTGGGCCAGTGCCTGCTGTGGGGCCAGCGTTGCCCCGTGACTGCTGGCTCTGGCCTCCACCTCCTTATCTCATAGATGATGACATTCAGTTGCTCAGATCTCCCCAAACCAGAGACCCAAGGGACCACGGAGGCGTTAATTAGCAGAGCCTCGGGACGGGCCCAGGCGAGGGAGTCTGGCTTACTTAATTGTACCATCAGGTCTTTGCCCGGTCGGGACCGAGCAGTGCAACGGTGTCCCTGCCCTTGGGCCTGCCGTCTGCAGAGCTCGGGTCTGTGGGTCTGCTGTTCGCGTGTCCTCACAGGTCACGTCCTTGCTGCAAAGCCAGGCGCACCGTGGGTGCCCACGAAATGCTGATCCGTGGAGGGAGGGAGAGGGCAGGACAGAAAGACCAGAAGGTTCTGCAGTGTCTGAGTAAAAGGTCTCCATCCTCCAGCAATGCCCTCCCTCGGGGACGAGAGGTGCCTCGTGTTGTTTGCCCAGCGATTAACAGGGTGCATCTTTCCATTTGTTTGGGAAAATAAAACAACTGTTTGTGCAAAGGCCTGGCAGTGATGGCGTTCTGAGACCTGGTTTGGGAGCGGGGTGTTCCCTTCTCTGTTAGATGACGAGGAGCTGTGACCCCCGTTCCGGCCCCACTGGGACCCGGTGCTTACTCTCTGGGCACCACTAGGCCCTTCTAGAGCCAACCACAGAGCATGCTCATTCTGCCAGAGCTGTGACAGATGGCTTTCAGTGACGAGCTCCCTTGGGGCTTTGCCTGGAGGACAGGATGCCAGGCCCCTGAGCCTGTGTCCCTTGTCCCCGCCAACGTTCCCTGCGTCCTTTCAGGAAGCCGTCCTCTCACCCTGGCCTCAGTTCGTCACACGGTCCCTGGGGCGCCCCCCGCTCAGGCCCTCACACAGGCTGGAAGGTCATCTGTGTGGATGCACCGTGGCCGTCTGTGAGGTCAGCCTGGACGAGGCTGCAGCCTCCTCGGAGTCTCGGTGACTCCGGTCACGACCGTTGTAACTGAGATACTTGTTAGCGCGCTTAAATTTTCAACGCGAATTCAGGACAAGGAATGTGCGCCTTGTCCCACTGCTGTACCCACAGCGTCGGACTCCAGACAGCCGGCCGGGTGAATGAGTGAATGAGTGAATGAGTGGGACGTCCGGGCAGGGGGCGGGAAGGCTCTCCTGAAAGCACTGGCATGGAGCAGAGATGGTTCTGGTTGGGAACCACCAGCATCCAGGCCTGGACTAAGTGGGCCGCGATGTCTCTTCTCGTGCAGTTCTGACTGCCCAGCCTCCATCTCCTTCTTGGAAGTCACTGATTCAGCCCCAACCCACCTACACGTCCCTCAGGCTGGTTTTCTGCCCGAAGGGGACAGCCGCCTGCCCCGCCATCTGGTCCACGCTCCACCCAGGCCTGCGGCCCCGCCGCCTGCTTTGCCCCACACCCTCCGGATTTATGTGACTGGGTAATTGGGTGATGCTGTGAAACTAACGTGCCCTTGTCCTCAGGCAGGGAGGTGGCTGGAGCGGTGCGGCTGGCCTACCCCCGCCCCAGCGCCCACTCAGACTCGGAGCACAGCCGCCAGCTGCGTCCACGGGGGCCCATGCCAACACCAGCAGGAGAGAAACTGAAATGGACCCCGCTGAGCCTTCTCCCCGTCCCCTGGTGCAGTCACTGGTTCAGCTCCCTCTCCGCCTCCCACAGGACTCTGTCAGCACCCGCCTTCTTGGTCAAGGTGGGGAGACGGAGTAGCATCTCTCTTCCTGCCGACAGGATGCACACTAAGACCAAAGAGCACAGGGCAGGTGGCTCCCAAGGCTTGGCTGCCCGCTGCCCAGTTTTGGAGGTCTCAGGCAGCATACAACTGCAAGAACTAAAGAGAACGGAGAGAAGAAAGTATTCCGGAATGCATGTGTGTGGGTGTGTGCGTGAGCATGCATGTGTGTGCGTGTGAGAGCGTGTGTATGCATGTGAGAGTGTGTGCGTGTCCATGTGCGTGCATGTGTGTCCATTGTGTGCATACATGTGTCTGTGTGCATGCATGTGTGCATACATGTGTGTGCTTGTATGTGCACGCGTGTATGTGTGTGGGTGTCCGTGTGCGTGTGTATGCATGCGCATGTGTGTGCATGTGCGTGTGTTACATGCGTTTGTGCATGTGTGCATGCATGCGTGTGAATGTGCATGTGTGCATGTGTGTGTGTGCAAATGCGTGCACACGTGTGCATGTGCATGCGTGTGTTGTGTGAGAGTGTGTGTGGAACGTAGGCCTGAGGAGCAGGGGGGCATGCGAAGACCTCACAAGGACTCAAGGGGAAAGAATAAATGGTTCTGAATGACGAATAGCCACCATTTACTGGGCCACAAGCATGCTGTGACGCGTTTGTACTCGACGTTTCACTTAATTTCAGAGCAGCCCCTGCAGGTGAGCCTTTCTGCGCCCATCTCACAGGTGGGTAACAGGCTCAGTGAGTCTCATGGCGGCCCACCCTGGTGCCCTCGCTCTGAGTCACTGCTCCCAGCTGCCTTCCCGGGCCGGAGACTGGGAAGGGGAGGAAGCTGGTGTGTGTGTGGCAGAGGGCTCGGCGTTGGCCACCACGAGCGTTCCCAAGGCACGGACTGTTTTTTTATTTATTTTATTTATTTTTATTTTTTTATTTTTTTATTTTTATGTGGGTAGTTCCCTGGCTGGGAAACAAACCCAGGGTGCAGTGTTTACAGCGCCAAAGGCTTAGCCATACGCCACCAAACTCCCGGCACGGGCCGTTTGGATGTAGGTGGGGTCATTAGGCTCGATGGGGCTCATCCTCCAAGGACCTCTGCATTTGGGATGAGGGGACGCTTCTGCGCCTGGCAGGCTACGGGAGCGCTCTGTGCTTTGAGCACAGGGCTGCCCTGTTTAAACTGACAGCTTCACTGGGGGGACAGAACTGCCACCCACAAAACCGTTAGATGACAGGAGAAGATAGCACAGGATGTGTGCCCAGAGGGGCAGGGAGGAAGCTGTGGTTATAGACAGGAGCCCTGTGGTCAGGCGGCCTCGTGTGTGTGTCCCTGCTGGTTTGCCTGCTCGCAGGACTGCGGGTTCCTGAAACTCTCTGACCCGAGGTTTCCTGGTCAGTAAAGCGGCTAAGAACAGAACCCACTGTGGAGGGTTGCCGTGGAAGTCTAGACAAGGTGACACACGTAAAGTGCTTGGCACAGAACTGGGACAGAGTGAGGATGCTGCGAAAGGCAGCTGCTGCGACATCATAGTCACTGCCGGAGAGCAAAGGTGGCCCAGAGCGGGAGAGAGGGCGCAGGAGAGAGCAGTGGTGTGACCCTCAGCAGCTGAGAAAGCCTCTTCCTGGGAAACTCGGGTCAAGCTCTGGGCTTTGAAAAGCCGGTCGGGTAAAATCACATGGCGGAGACAGAGACAGACGAAGGGCACACACGGCGGTGTGAGGTTCCAAATTTTCTGTCTCCCAAGAAAGGCCTAGTAACTAGGCCTCCACCTGTGGGTCGCGACCCCTTGGGGGTCGAACGACCCTTTCACAGGGGTCGCCTAAGACCATCGGAAAACACATATCAGATGTTTACATGACGATTCATAACAGGAGCAACATGACAGTTACGAAGTAGCAACGACAATGATTTCATGGGGGTCATCCCAGTGTGAGGAGCTGTGTTAGAGGGTCGCGGTGTGAGGAAGGCTGAGAACCACCATTCTAGTTTGATCTGTGGTTGAGCTAAAGAAGGAAGTCGATACGGGGGAAGGTGGGGGTAGAAGGAGATGAGGTGTCCCCTCCTGGTCACAAACGCGGAATTTGAACAGGAGCAGAGCCGAGCTTCGGGGATCCGGAAACGAAACCGGACCCAGAGGACTCTGCTTCCTCCCCAGACCTCACGGGGACGAGGGGAAGGGGCCTGAGCCTGTGGCTGGAGGCAGAGCTGGGGATGGATGGGTGACAGCCTGAAACTGGGACATTAGGAAGATAACTGTGGGCTGGCTCACGTGGGGAGCCCCGGCTGCAGGCTGGGGTGACGTGGGTGCGTCCCAGACAGGCAGGAGGCCAGCCCTGAGCCTGGGTCTGCCTCCTTGGGTCCTGCAAGCTCAGTGGGCCGCCCCGTGGGGACAACGACAATTTTGTGCTGAGCCATTATTGCCTGACAGCCTACTTCTCTCCCTGACGTGCAGATAAACTCCCTCGGCCAGGAGGGTTCTCAGGGAAAGATGCTGTTTTGTTTCAGACCCTCTGTGCTTAACCCTCTGTCAGGGACCCACCATGAACCCCTAAATCGGGGTGTCCAACCTTGTGGCTTCCCTGGGCCTCATTGAAAGAAGAACTATCTTGGGCCACCCTTAAAACACACTCACACTAATGACAGCTGACAAGCTAAAAAAAAAAAGTCCACGCATAGTTTTTGTAATGTTTTAAGAAAGTTTACAAATTTGTCCTGAGTCATGTTCAAAGTCGTCCTGGGCCACGGGCTGGACAAGCTGGCCTCATATCGAGCAACAGCATCACCGGGGCTTTTGTTAAAAAAATACAAATTTTCTTGTTTGTTTTTTCCCCCCAGCAAGTCTGATGGGCTCCATGTGGGGACCAGGCTTGTGTTGTTAACAAGCACCCGGATGATTCTTTTTGGTCAGGCAAGTCCAGAAAACACTGAGTCACAGATGATCCCAAGAGTCCCTCTCAGCCCCAAACCGAGGGCCCAGTGCAGCAGGGGAGACCAGGGTGGGTGGCAAGGACTCAGGTTTGGGCCCAAGCCTGACCCTGCAGCTAAGGGGTGCCCGTGGTGCCCTCACTGCCTGCGTGCCTGGGTGCCCACTGCCGGGTCCTTACTAGTAAGAGCCCTGTGCTGGGGAAGACCTAGTATCTGCCGTCAAGATTTAAACAAAAACAAAAACGAATAAACAAACAAACAAAACAACAGGGGGCGAGGGGGGACGAACGGGAAAGCGCTTGAATAAACAGAAATGTCAAGTGGACATCGGGGAACAATGGTCCCCACCTCCCCGTGCGATTGGCAAGACCCCGGAGGTCTCAGCAACGCCCCCTGTGCACAGGGTGACTGGCCAGAGCGCGCGGCTGCTGCGGGGAAGCCGGAGTCCACGCAGCTCATCGCTGGGGTGCACGTCGGGGCACTGCTGCTCTCTTGGGGCTCGTGGAGAGCCCCTCATGGTCACGCGCGGGGGTGTGGGGGGATGTCCTGAGTCCCGAGTCCTTGGACTTCCTCCCGAATGGCTGGGAATCAGACGTTTCCCTGGATTTGGTCGGCCTGTTCCTGAGAGTCCGGAGAGAGAAGGCGGCGGCGGAGAGGCGGGAAGGGCCGGAGCGCGGGGGACAGCCGCCCCAGGGGTCGCCCAGCGTGGGCGCGGGGCGGGTGCAGCCAGAGCGGTGTCCTGACCTGGTCGTGCCCGGGGGGCTGCCCCAGCGGGCACGCCCTCGGCCGCCCCTCCCCACTAAGCCGGCCCAGGGCTGAGCGCGAAGGGAGCTCTGATTTCGCAAAACTTTTCAGAAATCCGCTTCGTAGGAGAAACCGAAAGACGAAACAAAACCCGAACTGGAACACGCAGCCCCAACCCTGCATCCACGTGGCACGCGGACCCGCCAGGGCCGGGGGCGGGGTCAGCGCGGCCGCACCGCCCCTGCGGGGGGAGGGTCTGCGGGCAGAGCCAACCCCCGACTCAGCCCGGGCGCCGGCGGGCGGGGCGCAGCGGGGCGGCGGGTGGCTGCGGAGGCCCTGTCCCCACAAAGCCGCCGCGCAGCGGGCCCCGTCCCCGCCCGGGTCCCCGCGCCGCCGCCGCCGCCGCCGCCGCGGGCCCTTTAAGGGCCGGGAGGTGCGCGGGCCCTTTAAGGCAGGTCGCGGCGGCGGTTTCTGTTTTCCGAAGGAAGTGACGGGGGGCGGGATTGAATGAAAAGTGCCGTCCGGAGTCCCCGCGCCGGAGTCGGGGCCGCGGGGGCATCCCACGTGCGTCCGCGCCGCCGCGCGGGAGCCGCCGACTCGGGGCCCAGTTTGGCAGCGCCTCCCCACGCCCGCGCGCGGCGTGCGGGGCCCGCGGGGATGCGCCCGCCCGGCGGCCGCGGGGTCCCCACGGCACCCCGCGCGCTGTCGCCGCCACCGCTGCCGCTGCTGCTGCTGCTGCTCCTCGCGCCGCTGCGGGGCGCGCCGCGCGGCGTGGGCGTGGGCGCGGGCGCGCCCGCGGAGCTGCGAGTCCGCGTGCGGCTGCTGGACGGCCAGGTGACGGAGGAGAGCCTGCAGGCGGACAGCGACAACGACAGCATCAGCCTGGAGCTGCGCCAGCCCGACGGCACCCTCGTCTCGTTCACCGCGGACTTCAGGAAGGTGAGGCGCCCGCACTCTCCCGGGTGGGACGCGGGGTGTCCGTCGCCCGCGGGCCAGGGGAAGGACGCGACGGACGCAGGTCCCTCTGGGCTCTTCTCCGCCCCTCGCCGCCCCTCGCCCCACGCCCTGAGCGGCCCCCATCCTCCTCCCGCGGAGCGGACGCCTCGGCCGCCCCCTCCGAGCCCCTTGCAGCCCTGCACAACCCTGCCCAGCCCTGGCTCCCCCGGGGCCTCCAGGTGCACACCCCGCTGCCCGAGTTCACGTGCCTGACCCTGACCGCCTCTGGGAGTCCCTTCCGTGTGCGCGGGGCTGGGAATCCGGGATCCGGGCTCCCGCTGCGTGACCCTGGGCAAGTGCCTTTCCTGGTCTGGGCCGCTCGTGTCACCTCTGCACTGAGGTGGCTGTGGGCCGGGCAGCCCTGACTTCTTGCAGCCCGGGAGCCGCCTCCCCTGTTTCCCCTTCCTGGGTGCTGGGTGGGGCGCACGGTCCCTGGTCTCCCCCGAGCCGAGGCGGAGCTGTGTCTCCTTTTCTGCGTGGAAAGCTGGGGAGAGGCCCCAGGTGGCGTCCCCGAGCTCTGCAGTGCCACCCCTTCCACTTGGAAGGAGGGCTGGCCAGCCCCCACCCGCGTTTGGGCCAGACGGTGGGAGGGGACCAGAGGGGGGCCTGGACCCCGCGTGGGAGGCCGCGGAGGGCCTGGGGGGGGGAGCGTCACCGCGGCCAGCTGCCGGGACCCCGGGGCGGGGGCGGGGGGACGGGGGGGGGTGGGAGGTGCGGGCGGTCACCCCCGGCCCAGCCCTCACAGTGGGAAGGGGCCTGTGAGCCCTGCCTGTGGGGCAGTGGGGAGGTGACTCATGTGGCACCGGTGCCTGAGCCACGTCTTGCTCATCCCTCTTAGGGTCCTGGAACTTGAGAGGAGAGGGGTGTAGAGTGCGGGGACGCAGCTGGGGACCCAGCAAGAACTGCCACAGGTCGCACAGGGGAAGGGGCCCAGTGGGCAGCGAGGGAAAGCTTGGCTGCTGATCTGTTCCGGGACGACTGAGTTGTCACCGACGTGGACAGGGGGGGACTTGGGCGAGGGGAGGTGTGTGCTCACAGATGGGCCCCACTCCTCAGGCGCCAGTGGGGTTCGCAGTTTCGGGGGGCGGTGAGTCTGCGTGTGCGACGCGAGGGAAGCCCGTGGGCCAGCACGCCGCCTGCTGCCCCACGCGAAAACTCGGGGAGAACTTTGTGACGTGTGCGCTCTTTTCCCAGAAAGTCCGGATAGTGGCCCGGTCCCTCGGGAGGCGGTGATCGGACCGCCCCCTCCCCCACAGACTTCGCCCTTTGCCCCGGCCCTGTCCACGCTGAGCCTCCCACGCTCCTGCTCACGGCCCCCGGCCTCTTGGGTCGGAACCGCGGGGAGAGGCGCCTGCGCGGTCCCGGACCGGCTCCGGAGAGGCTTCTGCAGCCCCGGAGCCGCCGGGTGAGACACCTCCCTGCTCTGCCCTGCGGGCTGGGGCGCGGGGCCGGGTCGGGGCTGAGCCTGCAGGGCAGGGCCGGCAGCCCAGCTCCAGAGTCCATTTGCTGCCGGCCGCGGGAGCCCCGGGCTCATTCGTAGCGGCTCAGACCTCCGCCCAGATTTCCCAAGTCTGCTTTCCAGCTTAGCCTCTGACCCAGAAGCCGGCGCTTCGCGCCCGCCCCGGCAGCTCCGGTTTCAGGCGCAGGGGCGGGAATTGGGAGTGGGAGGCAGGCCCCTCAGCTCCCCGCTCAGGGCTCCTCCGGCTGCTGGGGGCTGCGCGGGGC
>PVJL010014988.1:0-25962 GCA_004026885.1 Lyroderma lyra | reverse complement strand
ACAGTTCTTTGTTTTTTCTGTCTGGCTTATTTCACTTAGCATGATGATCTCCAGGTCCATCCATTTTGTTGCAAATGGCAATATTTCATCTTTTCTTATAGCTGAGTAATATTCCATTGTGTATATGTACCACAGCTTCTTTATCCAGTCATCTGTCGCAGGGCACTTTGGTTGTTTCCATGTTTTGGCCACTGTGAACTGCGCTGCGATGAACATTGGGGTACATAAGTCTTTGCGGACAAAGGTTTTCAGGTTTTTTGGGTAGATCCCCAGAAGGGGGATTGCTGGGTCACATGGTAGCTCCATTCCCAATTTTCTGAGGAACCTCCACACTGCCTTCCACAGTGCTTGTACCAGTTTGCACTCCCACCAGCAGTGTACTGGAATTCCTTTCTCTCCACATCCTCTCCAGCACTTGTTATTCCTTGTCTTGTTGATAACAGCCATTCTCACAGGTGTGAGGTGGTATCTCATTGTGGTTTTGATTTGCATTTCCCTGATAGCTAATGAGGATGAGCATTTTTTCATATGTCTGCTGGCCATTTGTATTTCTTCGTGGGAGCAGTGTCTGTTTAGTTCTTCTGCTCACTTTTCAATTGGGTTGTTTGTTTTTTTGTTGTTAAGTCTTATTAGTTCTTTATATAGTTTAGATATTAGACCCTTATCTGATGCGTTATTTGCAAATATTTTCTCCCATTCAGTTGGCTGTCTCTTTGCCTTGTTGATGGTTTCTTTTGCTGTGCAGAAGCTTTTTAGTTTGATATAATCCCCATTCATTTATTTTTGCTTTTACTTCCCTTGCCCTTGAGGTCAGGTTCATGAAGTCTTCCTTGAGTCCTAGGTCTATAAGTTTAGTACCAATGTCTTCTTCTATACATTTTATTGTTGCAGGTCTGATATGAAGGTCTTTAATCCATTTTGAGTTAATATTTGTATATGGAGAGAGTTCACAGCTCAGGTTCATTCTTTTGCATATGTTTTTCCAGTTTTCCCAGCACCACCTACTAAAGAGGCTGTCTTTTCCCCATTGTATGTTTTTTGCTCCTTTATCAAAAATTATTTGTCCATAAATTTGTGGGTTTATTTCTGGGTTTTCAGTTCTGTTCCATTGGTCTATATTTCTGTTTTTCTGCCAGTCTGGTTTCCATTTTGATGCTAATGTAAACACAGCTGCTTGGCTTTGTTTGTGTTCATTGATTTTTTTTTCTGCTGATAATTTTTTTTCTCTATAAAGAACCGTTTTGGGTTCACAGCAAAATTGAGAGGAAAGTATAGAGATTTCTAATATATCCCCTGCCCTGACACACATGCACAGTCTCCCCACTTAGCAACATTCCCCACCAGAGTGGTACATTCATTACAACCGATTGAACCTGCATTGACACGTCATAATCACCCCAAGTCCATAGTTACATAGGGTTCACTCTTGGTGTTGGTACATTCTATAAGTTTAGACAAATGTAGAATGACAGGTATCCATCATTATAGTACCATACACTGTGTTTTCATGGCCCTTAAAATCCTGCGTGCTCACTGATTTTTCAGATACATTTCAGCCTTCTCTAGACCAACAGCCCTCTGAGGCATTGCAGCTTCCTCTTCCTCTGTGAGTCACCTTAAAGCACACTGGTGGTTTCCAGGAATTCCTCAGTGTTTGTCTAGATGTGTCTGGTGTAACTTCACAGGCGTTCCCTGGCAGAGGTCTGACAGACCTCCTTACTCAACTTTAATTCAACTCCATGGACCCTGAAGATGTGGAGAGAGGGTGGTCACAGACTCTAGAACAAGACTGCCCTGGTCCAAACCCCAGATCTTGCTCTGTGGCCTCTAGCAAGTTACCCAACCTCATTTTCCCATCTGAACATGGGAATGACAATACTATAGCACACCTCATTAGGTTGCTATGAGAATTAAGTGAGTTAATATACATATCAGCCCTGGAGAAATGCCTGGCATAGGTTGTAAATATTCAATAAATTACCGACAAAACTCTTTCCTATCCAAAGCCAGGCACTGCCAATCTTTGGGGACATAATGATGAATGTAACACAGATCCTACTTTCAAGAGGCTTATTCAGAAGAGAACATTAAAAAACAATATATATATGTAGAAAAGGAGCAACATTATATGCCCTTATCATGAACAATTTTTAAACAAGACAGCATGTCACATTGTTTTCCACACGGAAACTTGTTGCAATAGTATTACCACTGAGTACCAGCATTTTTATTCAGAATTTGTTAAATGCCACCATCTGTTAGTTCACCAACATTTATCGAGCGCCTCTTATGTCGTAGACACTGTACTAGGCACTTAGGACATAAGTGTGACACAGACACGAAATGCTCACATGCCGTTCTTCCAGCCTTCCCTCTTCCTCCCCTCTCTGTGGCCCACTTACGAGTGTCTGCGACCACCTCCTTGGTTCCTGCCGCTTCAAGGTAAAGAGGATAATTGAGAATTGAGAGGGGGTGACTGATCTACATAACTGAGGTGGGGAGCAGGTTCATGGGACAGCTGTGAAGATGTGAGTGAGCTTGGAGGAGAAGAGAGTTTGGAGAGCAGTTGCTGTAATGAGCGTGACTTTGGGGAAACAGGTGAGTGAAGAGGAACTTCAGAACTTTTGCTGGGCACGCCGCCATGTAATTCTTTCTTCTTTGTCTCTTCTAGAGACTTCAGTAAAGACTCCAATTGTTTTTCAGTGCTTTTGGATGTGAAACTGGTGCTTCTTTTGAAGATAGTAACATGCTGAGGCTGGCTGTAGTAGCCAGCTTCCAAGAAGGTCCTCAGTGAGCCTTGCCTCCTGGTATTCAAGTTCTGCGTCGTCCCCTCCCACACTGAACAGGGACAGACTACGTAACAATAGGATATTGTGGAAAGGAAAGGATGAAACAGCTGAGGCTGTATCCTAAAAGGCATTGCAGCCTCTACCTTGCTCTCTTGGCTCACTTGCTCCCAGGTAAGTCAGCTGCCATGTTGTAAGGAAACTCATACAGTCCTAAAAAGTCCATGTGGGCAAGAATCAAGGCCCCCTGCCAACAGCCAACATAGTATTTGCCAACTATGTGAGTGAGCCTTATTAGAAGTGCATCCTACAGCCTTGGCTGAGAGCTTGCACTACAACCCGAGAGATCCCCAAACCAGAACCACTCAGCCACAGCACTCCCACATTCCTGGCCGGTGTGATATACAATAGAGTCTCCGTTAAGGGAGTCTCCTTACAGTTACCTGGCATATACCGATCCCAGATGCGCTGGTTAACTGAGAGTCTACTGTAATAAACTGTTGTTTTTAAATCTCTAAGTTTTGGGGTGATTTTTTATGCAACACTAGATAAATAAGCACTGGCCATGAGGTGGCCCAGCTTCACTGAGGTTACCCAAATGTGCCTGAGTGTCCCAGGCCCCCTCAGCCCTTGAGAACAAAAGGAAACACAGCAAGAGCAATACTTGGGTTTCACTGCTCTTGCCGCCTGCTGAAGCAAGACCCGGATCTGCTATCTTCTGTAAATTAACCATTCCCCCTGTCCCTATAGGAGAATAGAAAGTATGCTTGTGTATTGGGAGATGAGGAATAGGTCTCAAACGTGTTTGGGCACCTTCCTGGGTGCTATTTTGCTGTCTCTCATCGGGTGCTGCCAATGGTTTTCGAGATGCGCCATTTCCTGCCAGCAGGAGTCAGTGCTTCTGGCCATGTCAGATATAGGAATTATGAGTAAGGCTTTAATAAAGCTATTATCCTATAAGAAAAGATGAAATATTGCCATTTGCAACAAAATGGATGGACCTGGAGATCATCATGCTAAGTGAAATAAGCCAGACAGAAAAAACAAAGAACTGTATGACGTCACTCGTATGCGGAATATAAAACTGAAAGCAACAAAGAGAAAAGAAATGAACAAACAAACAAACAACCCATGAACACAATCATTAGTTTAATGTTATTTGGGGACGAGTAGGATAGGGAGGGGAGAAAGGGGAGGGGGTGGGGGAGGAGGGGGAACTTAATATAAGGTGATGGAAAGAGAAGTCACATTAGGTGGTGAACTTATACATCAAGTTGACAATGCACTGTAGGATTGTATGCCTGAAACCTATGTAATCCTTGCTAACAGATGTCACCCCAATAAGTCTGACAATAAAAATGAATTAAAAAAAATCTACAAGTAAAAAATAAATAAGTAAATAAAAAATAAAGCTATTATCTGTTAGAAATTCATGTTGAAGCATTTACAGATGAAACGATATGATGTCTAGTATTTGCTTTAAAATATTCTAGTGTAGGGGCTGGCTAATTTTTCTGTAAAAGGCCAGATAGTAAATATTTCAGACGTCCCTGGGCCACACAATGTCAGTCTAAACTACCCAGTCTTGCTGTGATTTGGAACCAGGTGTAGACAATTACATAAGTGAATGGGTGTAACTGTGTTCAAATAAAACTTTATTAGCAAAACAGGAGGCAACTTGGATTTGACACATGGGACTGTAGTGTGCCAGTCCCAGCTTTAAGGCAAACAAGAGCAGGTAGGTGAAAAAAGATGACAAAATGCCAGTAATTGTTGAAGTTGGATGATAGATACATGGTGGTATATTACACTATTTTTTTCTCTATTTTTGTATATGTTTGAATATTTTCATAATAAAAAATGGAAATGACCTCTCTCCTGATCTCCCCCACTTCCTTAATTTTGCCTATCATTTTCTCAAATGTTTCATACACTCACTCACAAACACAGACTTTCACTTTGATATATTTTTTTTTTTGGGGGGGGGGGGCTAGTTCCCTGGCTGGGAATCGAACCCAGGCCACGGCATTGAGAGCGCCAAAATCTAGCCACTACACTACCGGGGACCCCCTGATATATTTTTAAATCAAAATGAACTTCTTAGACAGCCCTTGTATTGCTGAAGAATGCAGCAAAAATCTGCAGCAAATCCTCCTGGTAGGGTCTTGTAGTCTTTTTTGGGAGACTCACAGGCCCATTTCCTTTCAGAGCATTATACCCCTGTAAACTCTTTTCCTAAAATGGAGATTCCAGCCTCAGGGCTGACACATACCACCCTTTGGGAAGCACTGTTGTTTTCTTGTTTCTCAGCAGGAAATAGGAATGTCCCAGGGAGGATTAGAAAATTACCAGACAGCTCTGGTGAAGGGCTGGGAATGTCAACCAGAAGTTGGAATCTGGTCAGAACATCTGGAAGGTCAAAGAAAAAAATGTTAAGCTATTCATCAGACTCCATAAATTCTCTTAAATGTAGGTAATTATGAAACAGAAAGAAGACAATGGAACATGTTGTCAGAAGAAAGGAATTACATATATCTCACTTGAAACTGCTCTAAATGTGGAAGCTGAGCACATATGTCATTTCAAATTATGGGCTGCAGATCTACCAAGGAAATAACCACTGACCCTTTTTTTCCAAGATTCTTCATCGGATGACAAGGGCACCTCCAAAAACTGGCCCTACCCTATTTCCACCTGCAGGAACCGGCTGCTCCTCATCTATCCTCCATTGGCATGAGCTCCCAGCCTCTGCCCCTACTTGGAAGGATTTCTCCCTTGACTTACCCAAGCCCCACCTGCCATTTAATTCCAGCTCTTGTAGACAGGAAGAGGCCTTGCCTGATAGCATCAGCTCCTGGTAGCGTCTCCTTTTCAGGAGCTTCTCCAGAACATTTTGATGGTACCACTTTCTATCTCTTTATTGTACATTGCTCTATATACCACCGAGGATATGTACTGCTGTCTGCTGAAACAGATTAGCACCAAATTCTCAGTAACTTCACACAAAAAATTATCTTCACTCATGTTACAATACAAAGTGGGTGTTCCCAACCAGGTGAGTATTCACATGATAATTCAGGGTTTCCCAAGCTCTATCTTGCAGCTCCACCCTCTTCTGGGAGTCATTATTATTTAGTATTTTGTAATGGGAAGAGAACTATTATTACTTAGTTGGAGTCATTATTTAGTTGGCAGGTGAGGAAAGAGAGCATGGGAAATGTACACCCACTTTTCTACAATATCAAATCTGTGAGATTTGTCCATATCGAGGCTTGAAGCAGTAGTTCATTCTCTTTTGTTGCTGTCTAATATTCCATTACATGGATACACCAGAATTTATCTATTCTACTGCTGAGGGGCATTGTATTGTTTTCAGTTTGGGACTATTAGTAACAAAGCTATTATGAATGGGTCTTTGGTGCGTTTACTTCGTATGTACACATTTCTGTTGGGTATGTACCTAGCAGTAGAAATGATGGGTCCTAGAGCATACACAGGCAAATTTAGTAGATTTTGCCAAATAATTTTCCAAAGTGATTATACAGATTGACATGCCCACCAACATGGCAAGAAAGTTCCAGGTGCTTCATATCCCACCCCCACCCCCTTTTTTCCTATTTACACTTGTTTATTGATAAAATACTCTTCTTTTCAGAATGAAAAATATTTTTTCTCACACATACTTCTTAACATCCTGTTCCATATGCTTTGTAACACTTGGTATTGCCTATCTTTCTCTTTTAGCCATTCTGGTATTACCTTTTGAATGCTTTATTGTTTTACCTGTCATATTTAGGTCTATTATTTAGCTATAGTTTATTTTGGTGTTTGATGTGATATAGGTATCAAGGTTTATGCCCACTGAATACCCAAAGGGTCAGCACCATTCCTGAAAAGGTCACCCTCTCCCTGCTGTACTGCAATGTAGCACCTTTATGGCAAATGAGGTGATTATACATGTGTGTGCCAATTTGGGGACTCTGTTTTGTTATTTTGGTCTATCTGTTTACCCATCCACTGATAACATAATTTTAATAGCTTAAAAATTAGTAGTTTACATCCTCTAATGTTGTTGTTACTCCAGATTGTTTTTAGCACTTTGCATTCAGAATTTGCTTGTCAGTTTTTACACACACATATTTAAGTCTGTGGGGATTTTGCTTGGCATTGAATTGAATCTATAGATACAATTGGGGAGAGTTAACAGCTTTATAATATTCTTTCAACCCATGAACATGTTATATAGCTCCTCTTTTTTCCTTCTATCTTGAACTTCTCTTAGTAACATTTTGTAGTTTTCTGTATAGAAGTCTTGTACCTCTTTTGCTATGTTTATTCTCAGGCAATGTTTTTTGGCATTGCTGATAATGGAGCTGTTTTGTGAAATTTCACTTTCACATTGTCTGTTGTAACATAAAGAAATACAATTCACTTTTGTACATTGACCTTGTATCCAGTGATATTGACCCATTTCTTAACTATTTTGGTCTTTTCCACTCACAGTTCATTGGCCAGAACTTAGACACATGGCCACACCTAAATGCAAGGGAGGCTGGGAAAATGAGTCTATCTGAGTGTTCTGGAAGAAAAGGAAGGAGTTTTAGGGAACACCGAAGATTCTTCCATACTCTGCATTAAAATATAACACCCATGTGTTTACCTTCTCATTTTACTATGCTGCGAAGAGTTCTGAAGCTCTCCAAATCTTAAGATAGTGCGTAGCTAATTTTTTTTTTTTTTTAAATGTGGGTAGTTCCCTGGCTGGGAATCGAACCCAGGCCACAGCATTGGGAGTGCCGAAGCCTAGCCACTACACCACCAAGGAACTCCGTTTTTTGTGTTTTTTTTGTTTTGTTTTTTTTTATAGGGGTGAAACAAAGAGATAGTTTATTGAAGAGAAAGTACATTCCAAAGAGGTAGGAGCGAGCTCGAGCAAGGAGAGTGGCTCAAGAGCCTAATTTATAACTTGTGGAGTCTTTCAGAATGCTCTATTTGGGAAAAGACTGCATTAATAGTTACACTCTGTTACTTTGGCTAATCATGAGGCCCCAAAGTAGAAACCATATGTAAAATATTGCCTTGAAATCACATGGCTAAATCCCGCTCCACAGTGGACATACAGCTCACCCAAATTATGCTTATGTTTCTATGGGTTAGAATAGCATAGAAATAAAGCACACACCACATATTTCCTAATGACTTACAGACCATAATCCTCACCCCACCCCTCATTTTTATTATCACCACCCAAGGCTAAAGTCACACATAAGCAAGTTCCTTTATCTTTTAAATAACCTGATTCAAAGTTTTTGCTCTCAGAATGTTGTGATTGAGTGTTTAATTGCTGTTACCAGACACAAATAATTTACTCTCTCAGTTAATCTAATTTGCTTATAAAATGGTATAGCAGCTAAGCCCACAATTAACTCACTGAACCTGATGGCTGATCGGGCATTGCTAAGTCTTGACTGGTTGAATTTGAGGGAGGTCGTTTCATCTGTCAACAATGAATAAAGATACAGGTAACTGCTTTTGTCGTGATCAAATATGCTCTTGTTATTGATTCTATACAAAAAATAATTTTATTTGTTCTGATTATACACCTGACAATGTTAAGTCAATGAATTCCAAAGTTGGGATGCTCCAAAACACCGTGCTTCCCCTGAACAACAGCTGGAAATGGTCACAAATTTCTGCTTCATGTTTTGGGCAGACTGCGCTTCTGTGCACAAAGGAGAAACCTGAGTACGAACGGATTGTTGCTCAGTCTCACCTAGGCCAGGAGGGTGTTCGATGAAGTCTATCGAGGTCTGCCCAGGCTCAGGCACAAGCCTGCAGGGCTTGGAACCTCCAAGGAGTAGTCAGAGGCTATGAGTTTTTCTACAGAGGAGCTACATCTGGTTATAGTCCACGCCTCCACCCCAAGTCCAGTACAGAGAGGGAGGGTAGAAGCATTTGTGGAAGGTCAAAAGGTCATTTCCCGCCTCTGTGGGACTTTATTCCTTCTTTCCTCTCCTCTGTTCTTCTCTGTCTTAGCAGATGTTCAGCTAAGAGCTTCCTCAGGCTCTTCTCCCTGCTCGCAGCCCCTTCCCTACTCTTTTGCCCTCTATCTCCCAGCACCGGGAGCTTTTCCCTTAGATGGCTGTTCCATTTTGATTTGTTTTGCTTCAATATATTTCTAAGGTATTTTTTTCCCATGTGTTGATGAATTACATTGGAGCTATAATCAGTGACTTAAATTAAAATTCTAAGGCCAGAAATGGGAGATGGGACTGCCAAAGGCAAAGTGGACTCCAAGGGCCCAAGGGGGAAACAAAATCCCTGTAGCCTTTCTCCCACTCCACTGTGTCAAATGGAGTTCTTTGGGCATATTCTGGTCAGAATTCTTAGCACGCATGTGTGTTGGAGTGTTTTCGTTTTGTTTTTGTTTTTGTTTTCAGGAAAGCCAGAATAGTGGAGCAGGGTTAACTTGCAATAGCAGGGTAGAACTAGGACAGAATATTCCCATGACCTGTGTTTCACTTAGGACTGGACCTCAGCCGAAGAGAACAAAGTTTATTTAAAAATAATTATCTGACAAAAGTATTGGGTTAAAAGTGGATTAATATATTGCTTTGCTAGGTGTCATAGAATCATTTTATTTTATTTTATTAAACTTGTGGGGGCTCTTGAGCCACTCCTGCTTGAGCCCACTCCTACCTCTTAGGAGTGTTCTTTCCCTCTTAATAAACTATCTCTTTGGTTCACCTTATTTTCCTTTTAATAAACTGCTTCTTGGTTTTACCTCTAAAAAAATAATAAACTTGTTGGGGTGACATAGGTTAGTAAAATTATGTAGGTCTCCAGTGTACAATTCTATAATATATCATCTGTATATTGCATTGTGTGCTTACCATCCAGAGTCCGTTCTTCCATCACTATATATTTAAATAGAATTTTAGAACCAAATTAAGTACAGTAAGAGCCACCATTTATTGAGCATTTACTATGTACCAGGTTTTTAAATCCTTGTAACAAAACTATTGGGTCAATATTACTATGAAATTGAGGCCCCCCCATGTGCCACTGCTAGTAAGGGTGAAGCTAGGAAAAAGGACAATTTGCTCTTCTAATCCAATGCTATTTGGCTGTTTTCATTTCTGTAGAAGTAGTATAGTTGTAGGGCAAATTAAATCATTTCAGGAGGCAAGTATTGGAATTGTAATTTAATACCGTTCTCTTAAAGGTCAACGACAAGGTCTAACTGGTTATCTCTATATTCTGGCCAATGGAGTAACTCCTCTGTGGAGCCACTGGGAATGGCAGCACTGGTGGCTGAGGTGCTGACATTTAGGACGCCGGACGGGGTTTGACCGACAGGGTCCACTGACATTCTGAAAGGGCCCAGCAGGTGGCAGTGTTTCCCACACCAGCAGAGCCCAGCCGAGTCTGCACGGAGAAAGCGCGGGGGGTGGGTGGGTGGGTGGGGGAGGGACCTGCAGACAAATTTGAGGGGCAGAAAGACCATACCACCAGCTTGTGTCATACTTATTTTTTAAATGTGGCTTTTCCTATATTTTATTTTTGAAACATTTTAGTAAAAAGGAGCAAGATAGGCTTTTGTGAAAATCGTAGAAATAAGAGGCAGTACCTCCCTTCTCCTGTCACCAGTTGCCCTTGGCTGCCCAAGCCCCTCACTGACATGTTCCTCATAGATCTGTCCTTCCAGAAACACCGAGGGAGGATTATTTCCAATCCTCCGCTTCGCCGACCTGTCCCCTCACCCCCACCCCACCATCACCTGCTCGCCAGTTTGTTGCCCCCTTTAAAGCTGGCTCTGCGAGGCGGGTGAGCCAGCTCAGCCACTCAACTGTCATTTTCAGCTGGGCTTCTCCTGGGAAAACCATGCACATTTCCTGGAGGAGACTGTGAAGAAGGCTGACTGAGAAAAACCCTGGTCCCCAAAGGAGGAACCCGAGGTGGCGGCTGCTCGCTGTGGGGAAGACACGTGGGGACTGAGAGAGCCTTTGCCAGGTTTGTGCAGGCTTGTCCAAGAGGCAGCAACTGCAAGTCCAACGACAAGTAACTGTGCGAAGTGCCTCCCTCCCCACTCATGGTCTTCATGTAAATATTTGTTGCTGCCATCTGTCATCAAACAGCCTGTATTGAAGATACACTTCTAATTTCTGAAATGGTCAGGTTCTCAAGAGCTTCCTCCTAAAAATGTAAATGTAGTGGGGGGGATATCAAACTGGGGTGTAAGTACTGTGGAAGCGGAGCGGTCCTGCGTCAGGGGCATTGGAGATGTGACAGCAGGGAGAAGCATAGTTAGAAACTCCCTGGTCATTCTCCTAACGGCAGTGTTGAACATTTCTGTATGCAAACACTGAATCAATTTTAAAGTTAATTAAAAAGCTAAATAGTCCTAGAAATTTCATTCTTAAATAACAGGCTACTGAAGGGGACCAAATTTTTCCCGCCCTAAAGCTGACTTCTGGGATATCGATTTTGAACTGCTTATTAAGAAACAAGGCTCCCAAAGAAACTCTGACCCTCCCCCTTTTCCTGCTTCAGAGATTCTGGTGGAAAAACCTGCTCCAGAAAAGAAATCTTGACATACTCACCTTAGGCTAACCTGAACGGGGTGTGGTAGACAGGAGGGCATCATGCAGGAACCTGTTAGCTAGGCACCTCCTATGTCTCATCGTTTCCAGGTTGCCCAGCAAGAATCTGCTGCTCTGTGTACGTGTGTGTGCGTGTGCGTGCGTGTGTGCGTGTGCACTGTGTGTTCCGGCCTTCCTCAACTGTCTGTAAATCACCCATTTTTATTTCTGAAACCTAAGACCTCATTGCCCCTTTTTTTCCTTTGTCCAAAACGTTGTATACAAGGGCTGTCCAGAAAGTATCCAGTCATATAACATTAAAAATAGAGGAATTTGTGGCTGGATTTTTTCCAGACAGCCCTCACATACCCAATGTTGCATCACTGCCTTTGGAATTTTCATGCTTAGGTGAATTCTCCATGCACACGTATTAAAATTTGATTTTCTCCTATTAATCTGTCCCTGTAAATTGGATTATTAGCTCAGTTAGAAAAACTTAGAAGGTGGGAGGAAAAATTTTGTTTCTAATCTCCTCACTACTTTAAATAATACTTTAGAGTTCTGTTTGTTTGTTTGTTTTTTTGCTTTTTGGTATGTGGGTAGCTCCCTGGCTGGGAATCGAACCCAGGCCGCAGCACTGACAGCGCCAGTGCTGAAGCCTTAAGCCACTACACCATCAGGGAACTCCCCTAGAGTTCTGGTTGGAGGGACAGATATCAGGCAGGTGGGAGATGAGAGGAAATTTGGAGAAAAAACTTAGTAAGTCTAGCCTTTATCTATATCAGTTATCACTATTATCAGTAGTGTTAACTGTCTACTGTGTGTCATGTGGTGTACTAGACACTTCGTATACATCATTTGTTTAGTATTGGGCCGTTTTCTGGGTAGGAAACAGAGGCTTTGAAAAGTTAACTTGCCTAAAGTCACCAAACTTAGAGGCACTAGCCAGAATTCAAACCAGAATTCAAGTCTGATTCAAGGACTATCCTATCTTTTTCTGGACCACACTGCAGCTATGCTAGGGCAAGCCAACATCACAAACCATGAGAAAGTGGCCAGCTACTGGAAATCCCCACACGTCCCCATAACGCTTGCCCAGGTCTTTAATGAAACGCAAGGACAGCCCTGCTATAATCTATTCCCCGGAGTTCCTGGGTTCTCCAACGTGCCCATGCGAGAAATGGTAGACTTAGAGTTTCTATTTCTGTTCCTACAATCAGGACTGGCATCCTGACTTGGGGACTTCCATGCAATTTGATATACTATTCAAAGGGAGGATTTGGTCAGCCTCTGGGACACAGGGTCACCCTGGCTCAGCCCTGGGTCAGATTCTGCATCCTTTTTGTATTCTGAGCAGGTAGGACTTTGCATTTCTCAGCTTGCTCCACATTCACTTGCTGGCAGCTCCACTCCCTGAAATAAATACACAGGTCTGGTGCCCACAAGCATCTCTTTCTGACAGGCACCCTAGCTGTCCTGTAGTCCCAGGGAGGGTAGGGGACATTCACCTATAGGTCTTCAAGCGATGACAAAGGGAATGCTGTGCACCACAAAGAGGCAGCTTGTTTTGCTCTCAGGCCTCGGAGATCAGGGCCAGCCCCCGGCACAGTTGCTGTGTAATGGGGGTGGTTCTTTTGAATATATTAATATATTAAAGTGGTATGTCTTTCTTTCCACTTAAATCATGATGCTCTGTGGCCCTGCACCCATTTAATCAACAGGTTTCCATGCTTCGCTTCCCCAGTTTGCGATGTTGGTTCACCTTGGCATAACTGCCATGTGGTCCAGTAGACGACAGGAAGTTCTTGAATCGGGCTTGAATTCTGGTTCGAATCCTGGCTAGTGCCTCTAAGTTTGGTGACTTCAGGCAAGCTAACATTGAAAAGTTTCAGTTTCCTACCCAGAAAATGGCCCAATACTTGGGAAAGGCAGATGCCGATGAGAACAATCAGGTTGTGGCTCAACTGTGGCTGCCAAAGTCTCATTTTTTTTAATCCCGTGCTAGACAACAGTAGTGAAGAACGGCCTCCGAAGTGGGGTGTGCTTAAGACCACACATGGGGGTGCAGGCAGAAACTATTAGCACTTCTCATTTCATTTTTGTCTTACCCTTTAAATGTCTATTTTTGGCTTTATGTTTGATAAAGCATGTACTACGTGTACAGTATTAAATGTATATAATTCTGAGACATCATATATGTGATGTACATATATATCAAGTATATATGTACACATATTCAAATATTTTACTGCTAGGGATACCTGATCCAAATATTGAAACCACTGATTTTGAAAGCCAGACTTGGTTTTAGGTGAGAAATTTTCCCCTAAATTCCAAAAGCTTCCCTTAACTATCAAAAGGATTGTTTGAATTCTCTATGCTGACTTTACCTCATCTAGGGGAAAAGCAGATAGCTAGCACCTCCAGTGTGGGAAAGTAAGGAAGAGAGGAGGAAGTGAGGGAAACAGTCAGAGGGATCATGTCCCACTTTCTACTTGAGCTTGAAACCCTGCTGGTTAAGTTAGGACATGCCCAGAGCAGTGGAGTTACTCCTTTTCGCCTCAGGCACCCTTGGGAAGGTCCACATTCAACACGCCCTCACCCGTGTGGGACAGGTGGCCTGCAGTCTTACACAGCCCTGAACCCTGCACAGGAGTGCAGCAGCCACCCAGGGTCGCAGTCCTCCAAGCTGGTGGAGTAAGTACTCAGCACCAGTAGATCACACCAAGTTGAAGGAGAACGAGAGATCACAAAATGTGAGGACCAAAGGACCAGAGGGACTACCAAAGCAGACGCCAGAGGAGCCAGGTGAAACTAGCACAACCTGAGTGAGCACTGGGCGGGTGCTAGATGCGCAGAAACCTGATGAAGCCACCACTCCCCAGTGAGGACCAGTGAGGACCGCTCTCAAGTCCTCCACCCTCATGAAGACACGATCCTGTCCCTTTCCACTCAGATGCTTCCACAACCAAATGCTATGTACTGGGTTGAATTCTGAACAATTTCAATGTGGGGAGAGAGGTTTTTTTCACACACCACCGAACAATTCTCCGACACCAGCGGGGTGTCCTACCATTTAACACAACTCTGACACTGTCTGCGCAGACAGCATTCGGTTCCACAGGTTAAGGGCTCAGGCCTGCACAATGGCTTCTCCCCACCTCAGATGCCAGTTGCAAGCCCAGGTGCTTCTGACTCACCTGCAGTAGGTTGGCAGGGCCAACACCTCCTCCCCAGGTGCGATTACTTTGCCGGAGTGGCTCACAGAGCCCAGAGAAACAGTTCACCTACTAGATCACCAGTTTGTTATAAAAAGGTATAACTTTTTATAGTTATACCTTTAGAGTTGTTTATAATTGGTATAAACAACTTCCAACAGGTAGAAGAAATGCATTTGCCAGGGCTTCCATGCTCTCTCTGAGTGTGATATTGTCCCCACGTGTCACCAACCAGGAAGCTCTCCAAACCCCGTCTTTGGGTTTTCATGGAGACTGCATTACATAGACATAATTAATTAAATCACAGAATTGATTCAACCTCCCACGCCCTCCCCTCCCCAGGGGTGGCAGGTTAGGGGGTGGGACTGAAAGTTCCGATCCTCTTATCACATGATTGGCTCCACTGGCAACCAGCCCCCTGTCCTTATTAACATAACATAATTTTGTTATGTTAATGAGGTGGTCCTAGAGTGACCTCATTAACATAACAAAAGATACCTTTATGCCTTGTCTCCACTTAGGAAATTCCGAAGGTTTTAGGAGCTCCGTGCCAGAACTAAGACAAAGACCAAATATTTATTGATTGATATAAATCACAATATCACATCCCCAGAACGTGACCTGATTTGGAAATATGTTGCTGTGAATATAATTAGTTAAGATGAGGTCATACTAGACTAGGGTGAGCCCCTAGTTCATATGGCTTGAATCCTTATGAAAAGGGGGAATTTGGAGACAGCTGCACACAGGGACAATGCCCTGTGAAGAGACGCAGGGAGATGATGGCCTTCCACTAGCCAAGGAGAAAGGCCTGGAACAGAGTTCCTTCATTCTTCAAAAGGAGCCAACCCTATTGATAACCTTGACCTTAGACTTCCAGCCTCCAGAACGGTGAGACAATACATTTCTGTTGTTACAGGAGCATTTACTTGCAAACTAATAAACCATCTTTGTTAACGACTCAAGGTGCATGGGGAGAAATCCAAAAGACTAGATCTTTATTCAACAGGGGCTGAGAGGACCTGGAAGAAACTGTTCTAAACTAAAAGAAGAAGTTCTCCTGAGTTACCTTTCACAGACAAGTGGAAATCCTCTGCCAGAGGAAAGAGAGGACTTAGTCCAACATAAGAGTAGTCACAAAGAACATGGCCTGTTTTTTGTACATCTGAGTATAAGGAATGAGAGTGTGGCCCAGTTCTACTCAGATCTCAGAGATTCCGACCTACCCTGCCTGCTCGCTCGTGTGACCGCAGACGGCCCTCCTGGGTATTTCACAGTTTCACGGGTCACTTATGATATTAAGGGCTTCTAACAGGCCCAGCCTCCCCACGTCTGGTCTGTACAAGGGGCAGTGGCATTCTAGAGCTGGTTTATACAAGCTCACGAGAGCTGGCTATTGAATTTTCAGGAATTTGGTGAGCCGGTTGTTAAACACATTCATTATTAAAAATTAAATGATAAAAACTTATGATCAAGTCAATTATATATTTTTTAAAGTAATAAATACTCAGAAATCATCACTTCTTAATATTTTTACTATAATCTGTGCTTTTGAGGTTATTTATATCTATTACAACTGTGTGGTGGGAATATTTTACAGCTGCTGTGCGCCTCCTCCCAGGTCCGTGTTCAGTGAAGTCCTGTTGGCAGTTAGAAATCGATGATGGTGAGAGTATTTACACCATGGAAATCGGCAGAGGCCCCACATCAGCCCCCCACCCGGAGGAGAACCAGTTGTTAAGCATTTGCCAACTCACCATTATGTGCTGCCGTGGGCCTTGGGCTCTTTGTTCCGAAAAAGTAGTAGCTCAACTGAAAAAGCTTGAGAAACAACTATAATCAGGTGTGCCCGTGTCTGATTTGGGGTTTAAACCATCAAGGAGCAAAGGAAACAAATCCTTGCACGGTTCCACAGAGGAAGCAGATACCCAGTAAGGGTGACACCAGTGAGGCCACCCATGTGTTCCCAGATTCAGGACACTAAACAAATAGCTACTGACCTCCATCCCTGTGTTCTTTTGCCACTATTGAATAACAGCGCTGAACAGGGAGCCTCTGAGCTGGCGAGCCGGCTCCTACCTAACAATCCCTTTTACGGTCAAATACTCTGGACCAGCTCTCCTAATCCTGCTTCCCTGCAGCAGGAGAATGAGGGAACTCAGATGGGCCCTGGGCCTCCAGGACTGATCACAGCCCTGCGCTCCACTCTGTAAACACCCCTCCTCCACTAGCTAATGTGGTATGCAACTGAGCGGCTGCCTGAGTCTTTGCAGAGACCGCTCCCTCTGCATAGTAACAGGTGTAAAAATAGCAGGTGCCCCCACTGCAGTGATTGGTGCCAGGCCAAAGTGTTTCCGGGGCCACAGCAGTCACAGCCAGGCTTGGGGGCTGACCTGGGCTTGTACCCAGCTCCACCACTCACCATCCGTCATGGGCAAGCGATGGTATTTTCAGACCTCTACTTTCTCATCTGTGACATAGGGAAATAAGAGACTGTCAAGAGTTGAATGAGCAGGACATAGACTCTTAAGTATATATGTTTCAATGTTACAATGTTAATTAATGCAATAGAGGGGAAAATAGTAATTTCACTATAAAGAAATGGGTGGGTGGTGACATGATCTAAATCCTTGCTAGGAGAGCAGAACAACAGAAGATTTAGAGATAAGGAGATAGCCCCAAGAGCAGTAAAAACAGAACAGGTAAAAGTAGTTACCTTTAGGGTTGGGACGCAGCTGTTACTGTTCATTGCCATGTTTTCCAGGCTTTTTTTACTTTTTAATACTGCTCATGGATTACCTTGGTTCAATTGTTAAAGAAGAAAATAGCTGTGCATTTTCTGTAACCCCTTGAAAAGTGAGTTGCTTTCATTTGTTTTCGTCTTCAGAGTTTCATCTACATGCCTTAGACCTTGGAAATCCTTTAGTTTTATAGCTCCTGGGTCTCTGTAAGTTTCTGCAGCTCTTTGAAGTCTGCTTTGTATATCTCTTGATTTATAATATGTTGGCAAATCATTCCAAATAAAGCCTTTTTTTTCCTTGCAAGAACATGTAGAAAAACAGCGATGAATGATTCCAAGGGCTTCTGTCTCCGAAGCTCCACGCTGGGTGGCGAGCAACGTGCACCCTGAACAGGGTGTTGTGGTGGCTCGGAGCCCGTCTGCCTCCTGCTCCGTCCTCCCCAGCAAACCCACCTCCCACCCCCACCTCAGTTCCAGGCCAAACTGGAAATCTTGGGCCCTTTAACCTCAAGTTCACAGACCTGTAATGGGTCTATGGACAGGCTTCAGGGAACCCACAAACCTCTAGAAGACAGTCTTCAAATTTTCAAAGTCTCCAGCATCCGACAACTGAAAAGATTCTGCTGTCTATAGGTCTCCACTAGTCCTAACAGAGCAAGCCTAAGTGGCTTTTACACCTACGTAAACAGTAAAGACTGTCTTCTCCTTATTATACTACTTCTAATGTAGGTTGGTGCCTAAGAGCTCCAACTCCGGACCAGCCTACCTGTGTGAAGCCTACCGCCACCGTTTCCCAGCTGGGCTGCAGGCAAATTACTGAACCTCTCTATGCCCCTGTTTTTCCAATTATAAAATGGGGCCAATAATAGCACCCACTTCATTGGCTTGTTGTGAGCGTTAAATGAGTTAATATAGGTAATGTGCTAGAGCAGAGCCTGGCACCATGGCAGCATCGGGTGGTCTTCGGCTACTCTTCCGTGCAGACACAACTCATAAGAGGGTACCCCTAATTGAACTACGTATCTTCTGTGCGCTTGGGGATGAAGGGCCCTAAATGCATAAATGATACTGCGCAGATCCCACGCAGGAGGGCAGGACCTTCCGGTGGTTGTGTGCGATGTGTTGAAAGGCAGGGGTGATCATGGCAGCTCCGGCGTTAAGCACATCTTCAGTGGCCTCCTGCGACCTCTTCCTCCGCGAGGACTGGAAGGACTGCGAATCGTTCTTACTGTCATCCCGTCCAACCCAACCCTCCTCTGCCCCCGGGCGAACATGCGCTCACTCTGGGAGACTTAGCCCACGCCCCTCTTCCCACGCAAAATACCCTGCTCTTCCTTTGGGACCCCCCTGCCCTGTGCTGAGCAAGCTTTATGCTTTAGCTCATTTAATCCTCCCAACAACCCCTATAGTAAATAGAAACAATTATTATCTTCCAGTTACAGATAAGGACATCTAAACGAAGAAAAACTTTTAAAACACTCTCTCTGAGGCCAGGATCCATGTTTTTATCCACTTCTCTCTCTACACTTCCTCTCTGATTTGGCCCAACTCAAGTGGCATTTGTGGCATTTGTTGTTGTAGTTGTTCTTTACTTTGTAGTCTCCCGTGACCCTCCTGAACATGGAGATCATACGTTACTCATTTCTGTATCACACACATCTATCACTATGCCTGGTATACAGTAGGTGCTCCATAAGTGGATGGGTGAATCATGAATTCAGGCTCTGCAAAATTTTTGCCTTGGCTTTCCCCAAATTGCAACTTTTTTTGTTTTTGTTTTTGTTTTTTGGAGTAGTTCCCTGGCTGGGAATCAAACCCAGTCTACAACTTTTAAAAAGCTGCCAGCCTTGATCAGGTAATTTTTAAATGCTTAATTAATTAGGTCAATAAATAAATATTTATTTAGTAACTACTATATGACAAGCATGAAGATACACTAGCAAACAAAACAGCAGAAACTCCTGCCCTCAGGGAGCTTATATTCTCTTTTCATTGACCAAACATTAGTGGGACCACCTCCTGGCAGTGCCATGCTGAGGCCTCTTGCTGGGAAGAATGTGGTGAAGAGCACGGACCGCACCCTCTTGGAGTTACAAGCCTGATGAATGAGTACACCAATATCACTGCAAAGCTACTCCCACGCTCAAACCCAAATACTCCCAGCCCCTGGCAGGCGGACAGCCTCAGGGGCCCTGTCTCAGGCACGGAGCCCTCCTGGCATCCTCCTCTGGGCTCATGTGCTGGGCAGCTTCCTCTTCCCCCTCCTTTCTGGTTCCGACCCAGAGCCAGGGCAGGCCTGGGACACTCCAGTCTTGTCTGGGCTATTGTTAGCAGGGGGACTAGGCGCGAAAGTGGTGCCGGGGAGTGCAGGGTGGGGGAGTGCAGGGTGGGGGAGTGCAGGGTGGGGGAGTGCAGGGTGGGGAGGCTGCAGCTGAGGCCTGAGCTGTCTCTGGTTGACAGTGACTGGAACATCCCAGGTCAATTGCAGAGGCTCTGAGGCTGACTGGGGACCCAGGGTCACAGAGCACCCCACATGTGTCCTTCCCAGTATTTTCCTTCCATGTATAGATTTTTTTTACTATGAAACCCACATGGCTGTGGAAGGAAGGGAAGATGGAGTCTGTCACCTCAAATAAAATCTTTTTTTTTTTTTTTTTTGCTTTTTGGTATGTGGGTAGCTCCCTGACCGGGAATCGAACCCAGGCCGCAGCGCTGGCAGCGCCAACGCCGAAGCCTTAAGCCACTACACCATCAGGGAACTCCCTCAAATAAAATCTTGTAATTGGATTATGAGGATGCCATACAGAGCTCAGAGGGTGCATCTACTCAGCCCTTGACTCTCCTTCCAGTCGTCTCTGCCAGCACCTACAGGACAAAATGCTGTCTGGCTGCCCGACCTCCTCACACAACACAGGAGTCATGACACTGACCTTTAGCCTTCTTCAGCTGCTCTTTCTGGGGTCTCTCCACCCCGACTAGCCTTGGGCACTGAGCAGTGTCTCCCTCAGCCTCACCCCTCCCTCATACCCCTCAGCTCCTGTAATGAGCTATTTTTACTTCAGTGACTATGTATTTGTGCGTTGGGTCACTTGGGGCCGGCATGGGGAGCTGGGATTTAGGAGCTTCGCCTTCAGGGGTCCCGCTCGTCTCTTGATTTAGGGCTAGGCCTGCAGCCTAACAGGATTCTTTAACTCGGTTAGACCAGGTGAAGGAAAAAGTCTAGAAAAAGTTCAAAGGAAAAGGGGACCACAGCATGGTTCCTTGCAAGTTCCACTCACTTTTATGCAGTGTGGCACACCTGATTTTTCTTCCCTCTCCTCCACCTAAATGACTCTACCTTGATTTTCAAGACACTTCATATGGCTCCTCTTGCAGGTGACTTTCCCCTAGTCTTAGTCCACAATGACCTCAAGCCACTCTGAGTTCGTAGAACTGTCACAGTACATACACATTGAATCTTTCATCACCTTGTGTCTTCCCCCGGTTGAGGACCGGACCTGTTCGTTACTGGGCTTGTGGGTCTGCGTGGAGAATATGTGTGAGTGCACAGTCTACACGGGGAACCTCTTGGGGGCAGGCAGCATGCCTCCACCTCTGGGAACCTCCCTTACACCCCGGTGTCTTGATTGTTCAGGTAGGCTAACACAGCTAGAACATTTCTGCCACAAAGTCTCTGCAGGTTCAGGACCCATGGTTAGGGCCCAAGTGCTGCATCCTGAGAGAACTAAGCCCTGGGTGAAGTCCTGTGGTTCCTACACGACATACAACGGAATTTTAAAAGAAGCCACGGTATTCCTTATTCCCAAACCGGCTTTGTGTAAGCCTGGTAGAACTCTAACTTATCTGCTTTCTTTCCCTTAGATCTCCCTCTCTGCCTGTACCCGTGCTGTATGTCCACGCCATTTCATCGTGAATCCCCTAGGAAATCAGATTCTGGTCAACATCAAAATAAGTTCTGGGAACAAAGAAACAGTTTTGCTCAACTTACGACAACATCTTGGCCTCAGCTGTCCAAGCTCCGGACTGGGGAAAGCGGAACGGGCCCACGGACCGCCCTGGAAACCAGGCTGAACAGCGCCACGACTGACGCCAGCACCTGACGCCACGGTCACCTGCTTCCTGCCTTAGTCCCGACTCATCAGTTGAGCCCAGCACCCCAATGCCCTGGTACCCGTGATGGATGGCTTTTCCCTGTAGAAGGTGGGCTACCAGAGCCCATCCTCACAGTTGTCCCTCTCGGACTCTGCCCACTCTCCCTTGAGTGTGGCCAATAAACTGTTTCTCTTCTTCCCACTTGGTCTGTGAATTCTTTCCCAGCCTGCGAGCAGCAGCCACGGCTCTGCATGGACGGTGCGTGGTAGGTGTGTGCTGACGGCCGGTTGATTCTAGACAGAAACTTGCTCCCTCATTTGATTTCGGCCCTGATGAGACAGGGGGGCAGCTGGCACTTTGGGGAGGGCCGCAGGGCGTGTTCTTTGCTGTGCCTGCTGTTTCAGCAAGGGCTGAGGCCGAATCGAGAGGAGTGGAAATTACAGGGAAAGCCGTGCTTTTCTAGGCCTGTGTGCCAAAGTGATGATAAAACATCCAAGTACACTTCCACTCGTAGCTCAGAAACCACAACAGATGGAAGCAAGTGTGGGCAGTAATTAGAGGCCAAGGTGAGGAGACAGAGTCACCCATCAGGCCCTGGAAAGCCTCATCAAAGAAATCAGTGCAGAGAGTAAAGGCTCCCTGGGTTTGTTTTGGAAGAAAGGACAGGGCTCCTACAGGTACAAGAGGCCTGGCACCGCTTGGACCACGGCAAACTCAGTAATTACGTGTTGTGGCAGGGCCAGCCCGGTTTCTCAGGGCCACCCATTTCCCAGGGCGGGTGGCCGGTCTGGAAGGTTGACGGTAGGGTGACTGCACCAAGCTTTCCCAGTCTCCTCAGGGCGGGGAGGTTACATTAGACAAAGTCCGAAGAGCGTGGTCTGGAAACAGTGAGTTTGAGCAAGATGGGCAAGGTCTCAACCAGAACAGCTGCTTCTGGATGAACAGGAAAAGCCAAGCCATGGGACACGCTCTGGCGGTGGAACCAGTCGGGGTAGAGATGGACTTCCCACGCGGAGAGGCGCTGAAGGCAGGCGGGGGGTGAGGAAGTGTCTCCTCCGGCCGGACCAGACAACAGGTTGGCTGGCTTTGCTGCCTTCCCTAAGGACGTCATAGGAGCATCCGGGGACTCTGAGCCTTGTGAGAGCTTTGGGGTCATGGTGCTGCCCTCTCTCGGTGCTGGCATCGGCACTCTCTGGGAAGGGAGATGGCTCTTTTCCCTTTGCTACCAAATCAACTGAATACAAACGACCTGATTCGGTAAGAACAGTCATTGGGTGCCTTCATGTGTAGGAGCTATGGCAGTGGGAGGTACCCAAGAGGAAGAGCTGTGGTCCCCACCATTTTGGAGCTCAAGGCCATTGCGGGTGCCAGCTTTGGGAGTGTCCCTCCAAAAGAAGGAGTTCTTTCCAGTGTTATATCCCCCATAGAGCAATAGTCCACGGTGTCTGGAGCCCTAACCCTCTCTAGAAGCAGCTGAACACACAAAATTAGGAAGCAAAAACCAATCTCCTTTCAGGCACCCTTGTCCCCTCTGCCAACATAGACATGCGCATTCTACAAAGCATCCTGATGGAATCCTCCCATTTCTGAACGTTGGAAAGAATGCATTGCTAGGCACACCCTCTCTGGATTCAGGGAGGAATTTTCTAAATGCTAGGTATGTGCTAAAACCAGTGGGAAGCTCTGAGCTGGACGGGAGGCAGGCCCTGACAGGCAAATGTCTCAAAGCCCCAGGCTGCTGAGCACCTGGGAAGACACAGGGTAGAAACCACAGCTCTCATGGGAGTAAAGAAGGGAAAGACTTGTTTCCTTTTTTCATCCAGTGTACACTCAAGGAATTACTTCCGAGACTCAAGGAGCAATACTTAGAAAACGTGTGCCAGTGTAACCTTGGCTCTTCCGATGTGCCAGGCACTGCATTGGGTTCTTTGTGTGCATTGACCCTAATATTTCATATTTACAGTGACTCCATGAGGTTGTTAGTCAGTATTATCACCCTAATTTTTTAGACAAGGAAATAGAGGCTCAGAGAGGTTAAGTAACTTGCTGAAGGTCACACAGCTCCTATGTGTGCCCTGAGCCTCCCTGACCAAATTCATATTATACAAACCCACATAGCCCAGTAATTCCCAGTCCCTTCCCTTTCATACCAGGCACCTCTTGGAACTATGCCCCAGTGACACTACCTCTGCTCTGTTCATTACATCTACACCTGCATCTATAGCTGGTGCTTTGGAGAGTATAGACACCGGGATGTAAAAATCATGAGTGATTTTTCTGAGGCACCCAGATGAGAAAGCAGCATTGTGTGGAGCAAAGGACACTGGCCTGGGGATTAGAAGGGCTGATGTTAGTTTGAGATCTGCCATCAACAGCCTAGTGACCATGGGCAAGTCATTTATTTAACCTCTCTGGGTCTCTTAGTTCCTCTGTGCAATAATCAACTGGCATGCCTCCAGCAGCCATTTCCCCATTCAATAGTATGACCAGATGTGCTGTTTTAAACAGGACAGAAAATGGTACTGTCCTGTTTCAAATGGCACTTCCTCTGGTCAGCCTAGTCTCATTGGGCTAAATTCAAGGTGTCAGTAGGCTGACCATACGTACCATTTGAAACAGGACAGTACTGTTGTTTTCTATCCCTTTTGCAGCAGTTTGTCTGATCAGCCTTCCATTTGATTATAAGGCCCCCTTCAGAGATCCTTGTGGGCCATTCAGCTGCCAGGGCAGAGGGCCTGGATGGAACCTCAGCTCTGTTGCTTGCTGGTTGTGGGAACTTAAGTAATTTATTTAACTGGCTACGCCTCAATCCTTCCCAACAGAATGGACCTACCCCATGGGGACTGGAAGGTTTAAATAGCTAATGTCTGGGACAGAGTAAGCAGTACATACATTTTATGATTGCTGGGAATGACATGTAATCTATGCGATCCCATACCTTGGTTAGTTCTTCCTATTGTCTAAGCCCGTGCTGGCTGTCTCACCCGAGATGAGGGACTGCATTTCACGCAGGCCTCTGGCTTTCTTCAGAAGTTTGCAGCAGGGCAAGACACATAATTGATGCTGTTATTGGAAGGTGTTTAAACCCAGAAAGACAGCTGACTCTTGCTCATTGAAGAGAGAGCCTCCCACCTCTTGGTTCACTGCTATCTGTGTAAGAAAGTTCAAACCTGCAGAGAATTTTTATAACAATTTATTTGAGCCAAACAGAGGGTATGCCTAGAGGCAAGACTGAGAAAAATATTTCCTAGAATGGCAGTTTGCAGCTTTTTTAATGCATTTGGAATTAAGGAGGGACGTAAGGAAGATTACAAGAAGGTGGGAGAAAGCAAGACAGGGATTGGATTACAGGATAGTTAGCAAGATTGTGAGCTCTCTTGAGGGTGGTTTCACTTGAGAGGTGTTTCAAAGGTGTATTAACCTAGATGCCCAGAAGCAAAGATAAGCCTTTTACTAAAGAAGATACAGGCCTGGGCGTGACTGCCCACCATGACCTGCCTGGTGAAGAATTCATGATCAGGTCACCCAGTGAGGTTACATTCCATGGAGTCTCTTTTTCATCCACATATACAGTGATTGTACCGTGGGCGGGATGCTCTCCAGGAAATATTCAACACTAATGTGGTGTCTGGAGTGAAATTCCACTGTCGACGTGTTCACTCTGTGATCTGAAGCCAGGACGGAGCTCAGGGAAAAGGGGAGAAAGAGAGGAGGGCGCTCTACACACATCACCCCTCTGCTCTTCATTTTAGAGACTGAAAAGAGCAGTGTTCGAGCTCCTATGTTTTAACAAAATTGCCCCAGCAGCACGTCACCTTAAAACCTGCAGGGAAACCACACTAATTCAGATCAGGTGCACGGGGTAAAATGTCAGCATTTTAAACTATTTCATTCAATTCAAAATGTTTTCTAATTTCCCTTGTGATCTCTTCTTTGACCCATGGGATATTCAGAAGTATGTCGTTTAATTCCCAGATGTTAAGAGATTGTCCAGATATCTTCCTTTTATTGATACTGATTTCTAGTTTCATTCCCTTGTATGTAGCAAACATCGTTTGTTTTCAATTCTTTTAAATTTGTAAGGTTTGTTTTATGGTCCAGATGAGAGTGGGCGTATTTCGAGTGCCCTTGAAAAGAAAGGGTGTCTCTCTCCAGTTGGGTGAAATGTCCTGTAAATGGCAGTTAGGTAAAGAAAGTTTGTTAATAGTGCTGTTCGGGTCTTCTCTGTTCTTCCTGTTTTTCTCTCTGCTTCATCTACTTGTTCTGTCGTGCTACTGCGAGATGAGTGTTGACATCTCTAACTGTAATTATGGATTTCTCTCTTTCTTCTTTCATTTCTGTTTTTTTAAAATTCATTTTTATTGTTAGACTTATTGGGGTACCATCTGTTAGCAAGGATTACATAGGTTTCAGGCATACAATTCTACAGTGCATTGTCAGCTTGTTGTATAATAAGTTCACCACCTAATGTGACTTCTCTTTCCATCACCTTATATTCAGCTTCCCCCCTTCCTCTCCCACCCCCTCCCCTTTCTCCCCTCCCT
>PVJL010014987.1:8172-25843 GCA_004026885.1 Lyroderma lyra | reverse complement strand
CACCCGCCGTCTGGGACCCGCCGTCTGGGACCCACCGTCTGGGACCTGCCATCCGTCTGGGACCTGCCGTCCGTCTGGGATCCGCCGTCTGGGACCTGCCGTCCATCTGGGACCCGCCGTCTGGGACCTGCCGTCTGTCTGGCACCCGCCGTCCGGGACCTGCCGTCCGTCTGGGACCCGCCGTCTGGGACCCGCCGTGAGGTGAGCAGGACTGTGCGTGGTTTCACGGTGGTAAACATGACAGCAGTGAAGACATGACAACGCAAAGCGTTTCGAGCTGGCACGTGACCTTACAAAGGTAGGAAGGGTGTTTCCAATAAAACCCCAAGTAGTTGTTCCGCCAATTAACGCTCCATAAGGTCAGAGATTCAAGTCCGAAGCAGAATCCGAGCTAAAGACAGGAATTCCGATTTGAAACCAAGCCCACCTATTCGGAAAGAAGGCACGGACACCTTTAAAGGCACAGGTGGGACTTGGTGTCCCGTGCACTTTTAAGTTCCGTGTCTAGGAACTATAACAAGCGGACACCGGTTCTGACATGTTCTGGATGAAACAGAGCCTGTGTGAGCAAGGTGACAACGCGTAATGACACACGGGACTTGCAGCGTCAGCGGCTGTACAGAGACCCCGTACAGCTTCCCCAGGGACCCCGGGGGGCTCAGGGCCGATGCAGCTCACGCATGTGACTTAAATGTCTTTGCTCATGGAGGACGGACCACGGTCACATCAGTAAAGCTGCAGGATAATGAAACGACCAAAAACCAAAAACGGAGGTGGTCACTGAAATCAGTTCTTCACACCTAAAATTCATCCCTGCAATCTCCAGGGAACCTTCTGGGCGGCCACCCCGAAAGGGACCACTCGCACGTGTGTGCCGAGTTCTGATTCGCGTCGGACCCAGAGGGGAAACCGGCAAGCACTCTGCCCGCCGACAGGTTGTCCCTGAGGACCCCTTCCTGAGGAAATGTCCCCACCACAGTCCTCAGGACCATTGTGCGGGGGTCAGGGGGACACCTGTCCCAGACACTGACCCAAACATGTGTCCGCGCTCAAGCAAATGTAGTCACGTGGGGTCTGAGCTGCACAGACTCACACTCATGCAGCCACACCCAGGTCACACCCTGGGCAGCACTTTATTACAATGCGGCCACGGGCCCCACCTCGTAGCACTTCGGAAAGTCTGAGCCAACAATTCTGAACTGCGGTGGCTTTTACTTAACGTGCGTATCTGTTACACATAAATACTGTCATCGTAGCCACGGCAAAATACTGTCTTTGGAAAGCCAGGGGGACCCGGCTGGGGTCCAGAGAGAGAGCCGTAACTCTGCAGTGCCAGCATGTGCTGGAAGAGCCACGAACGTGGTTCGGCCGACATGGCGTAACAGAACGGACACGCACTTCCCGACTCTCGAACCCTAATCTGCACGTCCCCCGGGACGCATGGGCAGGAGACGGCACAAAAGAAGGTTTGCAGAGCTGCCCCAGGGCCCGTGACATCCAGCGGAAACACAGCCACCAGAGCGCGACGTCAGCTACGGGAGAGCTGTGCGTTACGACCTCTAACCCGGATGCAGTCTCAGCCCCCGATGCACCAGCCGGCCACCTGGCCGGGGACCACCGCAGGGACCAGGGATACGTACCCGAAGAGCTTCTGATGCCCAGGTGAGCCATGGCAGCGGGCAGGCTGCCAACACTGCTGCCCACACTCATACTCCCGAAGGCGTGGTCGCCGGCGTCCAGGGAGGCGGGCAGGGGAGTGGAGTAGTGCAGGTTGGTCAGATCTGGCAGCGACCCCCCAGTGTTCAGGGCCCCCAGGAAGGGCGAGAGGCCCACGTTCTGACCGTTGTGTGGGAAAGCGCTGGAACAGGAAAGGTGAGCGTTACGTTCTACGGCCATCGGGGCTGGGGCAACAGGGCAGGCCGGGTGCTCCTCCTCGTCACGGACAGGCCGGGTGGCCTCTGCCTCGTCCTCACCCCGGGCTCGCCCTGTGTGAAGCGCCACTTGCCACCCGTTCAGCTGGACTGGGGACATCAGCTGCGTCCCGCTGACGGGGGTACTTTCTAAGACCGGATTAGACAGCGGATGCAGAAGTACGTCCCCAAGTGTAAGGCGCCGTGGGAAATGCGCTTCACTCGGTTCTGTTTGCTACGCTTCTCAGTTCTCTCTCCTACAAAAAGGAAGTGTGTCTCCATCCCTCAGGTACCTCCCGAGGCACGGTCTCTCAGTGACCCCTGTCCCGTGCTCTGAAGTGACAACGCGATGGCGCCCACCTGCTGGTGGGTCCCTCTGCGCCAAGCACGGGGCCGAGGGGAGGCGTGACGGCTGAGGGGAGGCGTGACGGCAAACACGCACTGTGTGTCACTGGTGGTCCCAGCCACGTCACATAACGACTTAAAGTGCAACGGGAGCACCAGGAGAGCTGCTGTTTTTACGAAAATTCAGCAGACTTTCAATTTACACGTAACGAGTGAAGTTTCTCAGAGCTGTGTGACAAAGGGGCACGACTTCTCCTTTCGGGACACCCTTTGGGACAGTCTCGGAGCTGCAGACGAAGGAACACCACTTACTCGTCACCTCCGACGTCACAGGGCCGAGGCCGCGCCGACAGGGACTGGATCTGGGGAGAGACAGAGAGCGGGGTCACTCCCTGCAAGCCGATCCGAGCGTTACGTGTGGTGCGAGCACCGCAGGGTCCTCGGTGCCGTGGGACCCCCTCGGTGCCGCGGGACCCAGCGCCGGTGAGTGAGACCCTCACAGGGCGGCCGTCTCCGCCTTGACAAGACCCTGCCAGGCATGAGGCGGGCACGGCATGAGTGCGCTTTTTTAGCGTGATGCTTTACGAGCTTATCTTCTCCTTCAAAAAGGCCTGTGATTTACAGACAGAGCGGACTCCCTGAGGACTCAGGTCGGATGCCCTTGACTGAAAAAAGGGATATTCGGTGAACCGGCGATCCTGGAGAGAAGCTGGTGACTGGCAGAGGGTGCTGGCTGCGAAACAGGAAAGCCCAGGTGTGAGTGGGCACCAGGCTCCTCCCCGTGTGCATGAGACAGGTAACTCCCCGGCCAACTGGGAAGCCAGGGGATCGCTGTGCTAACCCACCGACACGACCTGCTGGTTCTCAGCTGCGCCATCAGGGCCCAGTGTCCTCTTCCTGTCTCTGTGCCCAAGCAAGCCCCCTGTCCCTTCCCCGCTCCCTCCCGGTGCCCCCTCTGCAGGACCTCACCGTGACAACAGGCACTGCGGGAGCGGTCACCCACCTCTTTGGTCTCCCACAGCTGCTCCGGCAGTGGCTTCGCAACGGTGAACAGGCTCTCCTCTTTCAACGGCCCAGGGACGGACACCACTAAGGGGGGGACAGGCATGGTCACTGTGTGCCATGGCAGCCACCCACCTTTGGCCAAAGACACGGAGCTTGCGAAGACCACACTTCACTTCCCATTTACGGGCGCTCGGCCAGGACAGGTGTTCTGAGTGTCGCTGTGGGGTTGTGGGGCGTGGGCTCCGCCTTTTAGGAATCCCCATCTGGTGGGGGACAAGCCCCCACGGGGGTGCGGCGGGAGGGAGGGGAGGAGCCCTGCGTGCCCAGCGAGGGGGAGCCAGGGTGAGAGGGCATGGTGGGCGCGGCAGAGCAAAGCCGCCTGCCTCCAGCATAGGTCGGGACAGCGGTGGGAAGCAAGGGTTGGGAAGGTCGGAGACGGACGGGGAGTGAATGGAAGAGGAGAGCTGAGACCCACAGCCATCCAGGACAGATGGACGGGAGACGACAAAGACAGCCGTGGGACGTCGTGCGGAAGGCTCAGGAAGCTACCTGGTTGCGGGCTGGGCGTGGGGGACAGGGCAATCCGAAGCCTAGGGGATGGGAGGCGACCCCCACCGTGAGCTCGCGTGACGGGACGGGGACGGCCGGGGCTTCCTGCTGTAACTTTCTTGGGGCCTCGGAGGCCTGTCCCCATCCAAAAGGGTCCTTGCTTTCAGGTCCCTCACAGCTGGGACGGGTTGGGGATTCTCCAGACCTCACTGTGGGAGTGCTAATAACAGGGACGCTGCTCTTTAACTTCTGCGCTAACGGATGTTCATGGACGTTTCGACTTGTCACGGCCTGGTCATGGCCGACAACGCCTGTCCCCGAGCAGCATACAGGACGGGGGCAGCGAACCTGCCCCCCCCCCCCCCCCCCCCGGCGCAGGGCGCTCTCCTGTATCACCCTCCTCACACGCCCGTCTCTGGGTGACGCGTAAACCTCGCTCCATTGTTTGCTTTCACGTGGAGAAAATTAAATTTCAGACTAAAGATTTAGGGCAAGGAAAACAGCGCCTGGTCCCGAGTGAGCAAATGAAACGGCCGGCCCCCGTCGGCCAGCGGCTTTGAGCGTCCTTTTGGGAGCTCGACGTCACTCTGATCGGCTTCAGGGCGTTCAGCAGCCTGTGCGAGGCCGGCGAGTTCCCTTCGCCACCCGTCTGCACTCCCTGGCCTCGCCTGTCCACACCTGTCAGCCGCCCACTCAGCAGGCTTTCGGGGCGGCAGAGGCAGACAGCGGAGGCGTTCGGGGACCAGTTCATTACGAGTCCCATATGGTTACAGTGTCCGCTTTGCTGCACAACCTGGTGACATGAGGAGGAGCCTTTGGAGTCCTTTCTCGTGGCCTTGCTCACGGCTAGGCCCTCACTTTATAGAGCATCTCAGAGAAGTCAGCCCGTCCGCAGTGCTCAGCACTGGAAGCAGCCGCGGGAGAGGTCACTCGCCCACGTGCTGAAGGGGGGCTACGTGAGCTCCCACCAGCATCACGCCCCGCACGGTGGCAAAATCGCTCCCTACCTTCCCCACGTCCATTGCTCTCACCATCACAGAAGCCTACAGGGAAGGGAAGAAAGAACAGCACTTAGGAGGCGCGTCCAGTTCTCTTTATTCGTGAACGAGTAACTGTTGGGCTTGAGCAGAATTCTGCAAAGTCTAACCGCTTGGGTACCCTGATGTTCACGGAGCTGCGTCCGCGGGGCGGAGCGCAGGGGGCAGCACGGGGAGGCGAGGCTGCCGTGAGATGACACGAGGTGGCCCACGAGCTCTTGGTGGGAGCGGTGACGTGGCTCGGTGGGGCGCGGGAGTCTGCTCCCAGCAGAGTGTGAGCCGGACTGAGAGGTGGAGGCCGGGCGGGGACCCACGGGACGGTCCAGGCCAAAGGCAGGAAGCGGGGTACCCGCCGTGAGGACGGAAACAGGGGGCACACTGAGCAGGACTCGGCTCCTGAGGGGTGTCAGCACAGGAATGAGAGCACTACGGACAACACCCAGGTTCGGAGTTTAGGTGACCAGAGGACGGTGACGGCGACAGCTGGTATCTCAGCACCAAGCTAGTGTCCGACCAAAATAGCCAGGCCTGGACTTGTAGGACTGCACCGAAAACATCACAGGATGCAGCTATAAATAAAGGGTTAAAAATAAGAAGGAACACGGTGTGCCTGGACCTCTGGAAAGAGGACACTTGCATCGGTCCACAGGGGACGGGACAGCAGTGACCCAGGCTGCATCTGCGTTCCGCGTTCCGGGAAACCTTGTGGTGCAGAGACGCCAAGGGTGACCTCCTCCTCGGTGTAAGGGAGACCACGTTCCCCTCCCTGCCCCACGGTGACAAATCTAAAACAACCCGGGTGCAGTCCTGATGCTGAAGGGCACCAAGCAGGAAGGCCCCTTGGCCAGGGAGGGTCCTTAAAGAGGCCGCTGGGCTTCAGCCGCCTCATGCTGGGCCCTCCTGCCGTCGGGCAGCGCGGCCTGCCTCTGACCTGACATGCTCGTGCTCACCCGCTCCCTCCTGCCTGTGCCATGAGCAGGCTCCCTTCTTTCAGGGTTATTTGCCTGTTCAAACCTTCCCTTAACTGCGCAAGTCAAAGCATACTGCCTGTTGGAAGGCCACTGACATCGGGCCTCTCTGTACCTGTCCCAGAGGGGGAGCTCAGGACTGCAGTCCCCAGTGCCGGCCACCGTCGGCTTCTAGAGCTCTGTGTGCGGCGAATATAGCTCTCCCACACGCTCCAGCCCCCAGCCCCAGACTGCGCCCCGAAAGGACGCAGCCCCCTGCAGCCTGCTCCCTCACAGGCTGCCCGTGAGCCGAGGAGAGTCGGGCAGTCCTCGACACTGGGACAGGGCATGTGTCACAGAGAGCCCTTCAACGCCTGTGTACCTGTGTGAAATAATGTCACAATGCTACCAGGGAAAGGACTGACACTTCTTGTGAGAGATTCCGGATAACCAAACAGGAAGAGATTATAAGTCTTGTTTGGTTGTAGAAAAGTGTGTTTCTGTCATTTGTCATTATCAACCGCTTCCCACTTAGGCCTCAATGCCAACTCCATGGCCATTACGAAAGCCACTGAACATGTATCAGAATGACAGCTCCGGCCTTGGGACACAAACCTCGGCCCGTGACCTACTCAAGTTTATTGCTCATGGAGTTACGTGATGAGCAGGTGCCCCCAGCCCCACCCCCACCATGGCAGGGACCTGAACGGAAGTGACATGGTTGTGCTCAGGAGAGATTCCCAGGAAAAAGGCAGCTAGCGGGGCCCCACTCTGGTTCCAGTTATATTTTCCCATCACTTTTTTAAATCTTTATTTGGCCGGTCCTATAATAAGAAATACCTCTTTGCAGAGCAAGTTGATATTTTTAAAATGTAAAAGGAAAAGAAAATGAAAAACTTTCATGAATTACAGGGGGGAAAATACATGAAACTATTTAAAATAGCTCCCACCAGCAAATAGAATTCTCCAGAAATAATTCCCATCCTTGGAGACTTGGATAATATTTTAAACACACTGGTTTCCCATGTAAACACATCCATATTTGGATGTTTCTGAGTTCTGCTGGAGGCAGCTGTGCAGCAGCCGCCCCGTGGTCCCGAGTCGTGGGGAGGGCGGCCCGCCTCCAGGGCCGTCGGACGCTTGGCCCAACCACTCCCAACTGTGGATGAGAAATTCGCAACCCTGGAATTCTGCTCCGGGAGTCTTTCTTTTCCTGTTTTTCCCCTAGCTCGGTCCTCCAGGGTCCACGCTTACATTCTTTGGCTTTTCTTATTCATCCGCACGGACACCCTCTGACACTTCTCACTCCTCAGAGGCTGGACCACTCTTAGTGTAAACACTCCACTCAACCATCTCCTTCAGTTCCCCTTTTTTCTCTTTGCATGCGAGCCTAAAAAGCAAAATCTCCTCACTTACACTACCCACGGTTTCCTTGCTCTCTCCAGGCCTTTGGCCCTTTCTGGAGTCAACGTTGCCCAGTGAGCACCGCAAATGAGGGAACGCCAGAGGAGAAATGCAGCTCTTTCCTGGGGTTCCAGGGTAAAAAATCTGATGAAGACCCTGCTGCACTCCCAGGGCTCACTGCTCAGAGACTCTGCTTCTCAGGCTTTGTTTAGGTAGTGACATCTCTCCTCACCCTGAACCTGAACGACCCCGTCTGCCCAGGCACCCACTTCTCTAACCCACATCCAACACCCAGAGAACTGCTGCCTACCTCCCCTCTCCCCACGTGGGGGAGCATGATCATTGGCCCTAACCGATTCTAGATCTCCAACTCTACCAGCACACAACTGGTCAGGCAAATGCAGTCACCTCTGGATTGCAGCGAAAGAGTAGACATAGCAAAGACTATTATTACACCCTGATCCTCTTATATGCAAGGAAACCAGCGAGTTCTCTCAGAAAGAACAAACCAGTTAGGCTTTAAACAGTCTAAAAAGTAAAGAAAACCAGACAAGCGTGTTGTCATACACCTGCCTTGCTGCTGTGGACCGTCGGTCTGGAACACTGACTGGCACACAGAATGATAATCCAAAACCGAATCCCAACTCGATTACAGCCCCACAAAAAGCAGCCTTGTTTCATGTGCAGATCAGAGGTCAGCATCAAGTGTGTTTTACGGGGGCTCTGCGCACTTCCTCCCCGTCACTGAGCCCAGGAGACATGGAGGACGCCACGCACAAGGGGTGAAGCACCACTGTGAGGACGGCAGTTGGTGACAGTGGTGGCGAGTGAGCCCTGTGCCCGCAGGAGCTGCGCGGTACTAGGATGCGGGTGGTTCTGGGCTGGCAAAGAGGGGAGGGTTAAGGGTGGCTCCACAGGAATGGTGACAAAGCTAGGGGAGACCAGAGGGGCCAGGTGAAGAGGGCAAAGCACCTGTGGAACCCAAGGCAGTGCAATGGCTGGCCAGCCAGGGAGGCTGGCAGCCACGCCCGCTCGTCAGTAATAACAGTGACATTGAGTTGCATCTGTCACTTCAGGTTTTATTTCTCAGCTTGTTCAGATTCTAGACGGGAAGAGAGAACCTTCGGAGAACCCGCAGGAAACTGGACTTGAGGGACACAGGACTGGGAATGAGCAGACCAGCTAGAAAGTTCTGATGAGTCCATGTGAAATGGAGGAGCATGATGGGGAGCCTTGAGGAGGAAAAGGTGGGAGCAGAGCAAGTGACCCCTCAGCCCCGCCCTCCTTGCACTGTGTGTGTACACGTCCCCCAGGAAGCACGTGACCCCTCAGCCCCGCCCTCCTTGCACTGTGTGTGCACACGTCCCCCAGGAAGCAAGTGACCCATCAGCCCCGCCCTCCTTACACTGTGCGCGTGCACGTACCCCAGGAAGCACGTGACCCGTCAGCCCCGCGCTTTCCAGCGTGCGCACACGCCCTCCCCACCAGGGTCCCACACCACTTCCGCTCCCACGGGCCAGGTGAGGCAGCACAGCGACGGGAGGCGGGGCCGCGCGGCTTACCCAGGTACGGGGCTGGCCAGGCGGACTGGGCTCCTCCTCCGTAGGGGTCCTGGGGCTTGGTGCTCAGAACACTCGTGTGAAGGGCAGAATCAGAATTGGTCCTGGAGGGAAGAGAGAGTCTGGCTGAACACCCGTTTCCTCCTCAGTGCAAATGGCCAAGCAGAGAGAAGCAAGGACGTGCACTGCACAGCAGTCCGTGCACCTATCTCGAGTCCCCTAATCGGCAGCAGCCCGCGGGGAGCGCCATCCCCAGTGACTTTAAGCCGGGCGCACGCAGCACTACGCCTTGGCGGTGGTGGCGCGATGGCCCGTTTCCACAAAGTGGACCTCGCGGGCAGTGACAGGCTGCTCCTCCGAGGCGGCGCCCGCTTTCTCCCCACTGGCCGTCAGCCCTCCGGCACAAGGGCGCAGCCACAGCAGCGGTGCGCATGCGCACACGCTCGCAGGGGCAGCGCACGCGGCGACGGCGCTCCTCACGTCACGTACTGCACGTACTGGCGTTGCTCCGCCCGCCGCACCCGGCGCAGCCTTCCGGGAGCTTCCGGAAGCGTGGATGGGCGACGCCCGCACGGACTGCGAGTCCCGCAGAGTGCAGCTGCTCCGAAAAGCCGTGACAGTGCCGCTCTTCTCAGTCAAGGGTTTGTTCTGGAAACTGGAACCGTTTCCTTAAAAACCACGCCATGTCCGCATGTGTGAGCATGTCATGGGTTTATCATTCCGTATTGCTGTTGTAAAGTTCGTATCTTTCTGAAGCCTCTTGATTTAATTACTCATGTCAGCACGTAAACACCCACAGCGAGTCGCACGTAAAGCGACCTCAGTGCTCCTTAAGGTGGTGGAGGAGTCAGAAGACACAAAGCTCGGGGCCTGCGGAGCGGCCGCGCAGCCCTGACACCCCCCCCAGACGGCTCCAGTTTACACACAGCCTCGTTTCCAAGAGGGGACCATTATCTCATCCAAGGGTCAAACGTCCTGTGAAGTCGTGGGTTTCACATCGGCCTAGAGCGCTTGCTTCCCGGCGCTCGGTGCCAGGTGGCGGCCTCGCGCGTGCGCGCGGAGAGGCCCATCGGCACCCGCGTGCTGCAGAAGAGCACGTGGGCTCCGGGAGCAGGGCGCCCCGGGCTCCGATGCCACCCTTTACAGACTCAAAGGGACTCCGAGAAAATCTCATCAGAGACAACTGGGAAAACTTTTTTGTGGTTTTTTTTTTTCATGTTTGTTTTTCCTTTGAAGATCTAATTGGCGTTATTAGGCGATTCGTGAGTCAGGCAGCATCCCACCTAGCAGCTAGAGGGGCCCTCCCTAGGAAAATCTGAATGCAGACAGGGCAGTAGATAATAGAAAGGGGTTATTGTTAATTTTGTTAAGCACAATTATAGCATTGTAGTTATGTTTGTTTGTTTGTTTGTTTTTTTTAAAGATTCTTATCAGCCTTATACTGTTAGACATGTTTGCGGGGGTGGGGGTGGGGGGGGAAGCCTGTCTGTGGTGGGTGGGAGGGTGGGGTGCAGAGAGTGCTGATAAGGACGGAAGCTGAGAAATGGGCACAGGGACTTTATGTACCTCTTCTCCCTTTTGTGTATGCTTAAAATGTTGCACTATACAAAGCTTTTTTTTTTTTTTAATTCTCAGTTATGTCACGTGTTAGTTAAGTGGTCTTGCACAATTCGTTTAACAACCCCCCCTCCCCCCAACGCACATTCTTCCAGGATGCTGTCAGGAGTAAAAAAAATGACCTACGTAGAACTGTACCACTAGAGTCTGGCCCAAAGTGATCCCAACAGTAGCTAACATATGTTGACTACTTACCCTTCTCCCTGTGTATATCTTATTTAATCTTCACAGCCGTCCCTGTTTTGATACAGGTACTAGTATCTCCCTTTTCTAGATGAGTAAACTGAGGCACAGAGACGCCAAATAGCTTGTTCCAAGTCACACAGCCAGAGGCAGGCTCTGTAGTCTCACCCCAGACCTCATGTTCTCACACGGTGCTATGCTGTGTGTCCCCCGCAGACATCTGATAAAGGGTGGGAGGTTTGGGGTTTTTTTTAAAACACTTCGTGTAAGCACAACTGATAAGAACACACTCTGGCCACTGGATAATACACAGAGAACCTCAGGGCAATCACACACACGGGTCTTCTTTCAACGTCATTTCACTAGGAAGCAACCCACGTACCTGTTAAGCGCAGACGTCAGCCTGAACCCAGGATGCTTTTCTTCTTTCCAAGGAGGCTGCTGCCTTTAAAAACCGTAACAAAGGAAAGTTGGTTCAGTCCACAGGAAGCAGAGGAGACTCAGCTCTGCATTTGAGAGCTGTCCCTTCCACCCACCTTGCTGCACAGCCTGAGGAAAGTCACTTCAAAACACTCATTTTGCTCATTGTGGTCAAAATGAGGTCAGACTGCATGATCTGTTCCTATGACTTCTGATTTCTATGATAAAAACTATCTCAAATCCATGAGAATGGGATGAGCTAGCTGGGCAGATAAGGAATTAAAAAAAAAGGGGGGATGACCAAGCACCTTTGAATGCCTTTGGCAACAGTTCAGAGCTAGGGGACATGAGGTCTTACTCCAGAGTCTCAAAGAGTTGCCCCGAGGGCGTGTGTGGGGCAATACCACATGCAAAACCTTTGCCCTCCCGTAGAGATGGCTACGTGAAGAGTAACAGAACGGCTACAGTTACCCAGCTTATGAAAATATTAATCTAACTAATCCTAGTACCTGGGAAGCACACTTTTTCTTGGACAGAAATTATTAAAAATATCCGTTTTGACGTGACTATGATTGAGAAGAAAGGACTGTATTCATCCTGCACCTGGGGGTCCCAGGATTCTTGAGGGTAGCTGAAAACGCACTTGAGGCAAGGCTGGCTTGTCACCCACTTTCACACGGACCTTGGCCAGGCCCCGCCTACGTCATCCACGTTAAGTGCTCGGTCAGCATGTGCCCAGAGACTGGGCAGAGAGCACAGCTCAGCCCATAGAGTGTGATGTTTTCACTGTGCACGTGTCAGATGCCTCCTAAACTTGACCTGGTGACCTGAAAATGACTCCACACACACAGTGGAGGCAGCAGGCCATTTTGCGGTTAATTTCATACTGTTAACACCCTCTATCCTAAAATACATTTTTTTAATGTACCCTCTGTACACCAAAATACTCCAAGGAACCCTAAATGAAATCCACTGTGCCAAGTACCAATCTGGGGAGCTTACTGAAGCTTCCGTTCCTGTCAGGAGCTTACGAAAACACCCTGAGGACAGGCATTTATTTCTCCATGTCTCAAGGAAGACCACTAAATCAGGGTACTGTACTGGCAAATGTATTCCAAATGTGTTCCTGTTTGGTTTTAAGAAATGAAGTTCTAGACTTATTTAAATAACTTCTCATTTTAGACTTTCACATACGTCTATGATGGTACATGAAAAAAACTTCAGTTTTATAAGAAAAGATTCTGTGCCTTACAGTAGAGCGTTTAGATCAGCATTTAAGGTAGATAAAGTAAAAGCACCCAAAAGTAGCACACGCCCATCCTGTCTTTAAAATGTGGCTTGCTTACCTCGGCCAGCTTTCATCCAGGGGCTGTGAGGAGTAATTGGCTCCAAAGGCACCACCGTCGAAGTAGAATTTTTAATGAAGGAAAAATGCACATAACAGAGAGGGGAAGCAGAGTGAAGACGCTGGAACTGAGGGGAGTCAAACCACTGCGTCGTGGGCTCTTACCTTCATCTCTACACCCAAGAGTTCCTCCTCCACGGCGTCTCTCACCGACTTCCTGTTGAAAGCCCTCCACCTTCCAGCCAGCACCGTCTCCGTGTGAGACCCGCGGGCTGCTGCTTATTTTTTGTGCCCGTCTAGCATCTTCGTTTTGAGGAACTCCCTCTGCTCCTGCCCACACCTGGCAAGACTGTCACTCTAGGCGGGCCTCCCTGGCCCCTGGCATTTCCAGTCATGGGGCCTTATCTGCTAGAAACAGTGCCTGGTTCAGGGATGGGCTCGGGACACAGACAGGTTCCGAGAGAGGGCTTGTGAGGGGAGGAAAAGGAGCTCCCCCAGGCGAGCTGGTGCAAGCCTGTCTGCCTCCAACGCAACAGAGAGGCGGTCTCGCGCAGATGCTGAATCCTGGTGCTGTTGTAGGAGCCCCTGGATCTAGCCCTGGGGTGACATAAGCCAACACATTTCCTTTTTTTTTTTTTTCCCCAGGTTAAGGAGGGTTCTTGTTACTTACAACCAAAAGAAAGCTGCGTTAGGTTGTAGAGAAACATAAACTCCCTGAGATGCATGGAAACAAGGGTGACGCTTCACTACATGTGCTGAGTGCAGTAGATACATGTTGGTTAACTTAATTACACCAAAGGGATAGTCTTCTAAAATATTATTATTATAATTATTCTCCTGCTAAAAAATCTTCAATGATTCTATATAAAAGAAGTCATCAACCAGGACCTGCTGAGCTGGGCACCCCAGGTGAACAGTCCGGCATTAAATAAACTATGGCCACTAACGAACTCTTAACCATGCAGCATGAAATGTTTCCCACGCCAGGTGAAGCACTCTGACCACAAGTTTCACCTCCTGTGTCTTAGTGTTGTCAGGTCTAGTTATCTCAGTTCTTAACTTGCATCTGAGTCAATACAATAAAAGAGAGATTTTTCAGAGACATTTCTTCAACTTTAACTATCTCATCAGACTTATATGAAGACAGATTAGAGAAGACCACAGCAGCAGCGAGAAGAGGAAAAGGTGATGAAGGAATGAGGCCTCGGAGGTGACCACGTCAGTGTTCCAGCTGGCAGAGCCGGCAGGCAGGAGACTCTCACGACCTCGGTTATCTGCCTTCCTCCTTCCTCGGGACTGTGATGCACCTCTGTCCAGGAAAGCTTCATGTCCCGAAGCAGAAATTCACCACTTCTCAGCACACCTGGCACCCTGGAAGCCCTTGAGTCCAATCACCCGGCACGGGTAACAGACACCAGGATGCAGCGGTGTAACAGGAATGTCGTGATCACACATCCAAGACTTCAGTGTGGAGGAGAGTTAGCATTTCAACCTCTCTGGTGTCAGAGTCACCTCAGGTCCGGCCTCCCCCCAGCTCCCATGCCCCTGCCTGACTCCGGGAGTGATGGGCTGGTTCTTGCTCACTCTTCCCCAGAGGAAGGGGAGCAGCCCTCCTGCTGATAAGAGGACGTCTGCTGGCCCACTGACCGGTGGGTGGGGTCCCTGAGCCACAGCAGCTCCCAGCAAGCCCCGCCCGTCTCTCCGTGGTTCTGCCCACCTGCGGTGGGCGCAGAGGGTTCTTCCTTTGGGTCCTGTTCCCACGTGGTAGGCACACCTGGGGCTGCCACTCTCTCCTACCTTCTGGAATGCTGTTCTGCCAGAGGCAGGGTATGTGAGGCAAGACCTGACCTTCCCCCTGCAGCTACAGGGGGAAGTGAACTTGGGCTCTGCTTCATGGAACCCACCCACCAAGATGAACTCCAGGGTCAGACTTAATATGTGAAACTGGCCCCATCTGGTTGCTCTGTAACTTCTCAACCACGGCCTCACCACCGCTCTACCATGTCCCGCCAAGGTCCACCTCGAAGTCAAATGTCAGGGGCGGTGTGAGAGTGGGGTCTTTCTGGGTCTTCGCCCACGAGGGACAAATGAAATAGGTGGCATGTGGAATTCTGAAGTCTCCATATTTCTCCCTTAAAACTCTAAAAACCAGCATTTCCTTGTTCTTGGAGATGGAAATTTCTAATGGGTGGCAGGTCAAAATTGGGTTTTCTGCTCAAATACATTTTGGAAACCCTGGGTTAAAGGTAAGAACTTCCTCAACTGCAGGGCTTCTCAGAGCCCTATGATTAACTGAGACGCTCCAGGGAGAGGACAGAGCTTCTCAAAGGTCACGGGCCACCCATTTCAAACAAACAGTGTCCATACAACAATGTCCTAAAATGTTCGTCTCCTGTACAAAAAGAACCAAAGCACGGCCTGTTCCAAAGGGAAAAGCCATTCCCGACCGGCAGGTCTGAAGGCATTTCTTTACACTAGTTTGCTAGATGCACCACATTCTCAAACCTTCCTGGAGCATAAATCAGCAATTTTCTAAACATTCGTTTTACTCTTTCTAAAAACTCCCCTCTATCTCGTTTCTTTTATTAAATTTATTGGGGTGGCACTGGTCAGCAAAGCTCCACGGGTCCCAGGTGTACTGCTCTGTATCGTCTGGGTTGCACTGTGCCCCCTCCCAGAGCCAGTTCTTCCATCGCCACGGATTGGAACCCCTTCCCTCCTAAACCACAGCTTTCCTAGAAAAAGGCGTCCTCTACGATAGTGTCCCCCACAGTGTGACATGGTGCCACGCCTGCTGAAGTCCCAGGGAATAGCTAGTGTTTGGGGTCCCCGTCTGCGGCCCCTGCAGGCTGAGGAGTGGGCAGGCCTGCTGAAGCTGGGAGCAGCTGCACAAAGGTCCGAGTTCTCCAGCCCAGGCCCCCCCAGGAGCCAGGCAGTACCTCTGCCTGGAGTGTGGCCCCAAGCCAGAGCGTCACGGGCCCAGGCCTGGTCCTTGCTTGTGGTGGCCACTCATGCCAACAGCAAAGCCCGCGGTACCGGCCTCCTCTGCGGTATGGCCGCCCACTGCAGAGGAGCCTCCCTGGGCCAGAGCCCTGCCGGCCGTGGCGGCCCACTCCGGGAGGAAGCTGGAATGTCTGTTAAACAATGGTGGTTTCATGTGAGATCACTGTGTCACAGGGCTGAACCCCTGTCCAGGCCAGTGTGCCCATTCTGAACTAACAGCCCAGCCTAGAAGCAGCTGTGAGGAGAGGATGCTGAACACATTTTGGTTGGTTCTAACAAAGATTCAAACCTGTGTTCATACCTTCAAATGATAAAACTTCATTTTTGGGGTAAATACACAAGTTTTAAGCAAATCATTTCAAAATCAAATGAGCGCAGGCCCTGAGAAGAAAGATGGAGCCACAGCCCTGTTCCTTCAAGTTCTCCTGAATATATGAGCATCAGATCATCCCACTTTGTCTTTTACTGGGAGCCCACGGTCCCCCGATGCCCCCACAGACACTCGCCGTTGGTTAACGGGCACTTCGCTTCGAACCAGCAGGCGCCCAGGCCCAGGGTCCCCGGCAGGTGCTTGGGAAGGGAATACAGAGTGCGGCGTCTCCCGTCTGTGCAGCACACTTGCACTGTCTGCTGAACAACTTCCATTTACCTGAATACTAACGGGGTCTCGCCTCTGCTCCCCAACTCTGCTGGCCAGCCTCTGGAGTTGCTCTGCCAACGCTCTCACAAGGGGACTCCCAGCTAAGGTCATGTTACACACCCTACAGCGTACTACCTGAAAACAGGCCGAGTCCCCTGCACACACAGTGCTGTCCCCTCTTCTGGGACTCAGCCCGGAACGTTCCCTTCCCAGGCACTTTCCTCTCTCTGTACTACTTACCACCAACTGAAATTATTTTCCTTAACATTTTTTATGGACTCGCTGTCTGTCATCTCCCACAGGGCTGTCAACTCAAAAAGGCAGGGACACGCCTGTCTGATTCCCCACCAAGTCCCCAGTGCCGAGAACGGCTGCTCATGCAGACAACACTGTAAACGTGAGCACCCGCGAGCACATCATGCCCTTCTCATCCTTCCAGCCTCGGGTTTCCTCCAGGACAGACCTTCTCCGTCCCGCCAGGCTGCGCCTCCCGTGAGCTCACGCAGCCCCTGAGCTGCCTTGGCGACAGCCCACCACACCGCTGCACCGCGTCCTTGCCTAGCTGCCTCTTGCACCAAACAGTCAGCAACGTGAGGGCAGGGGCCACACTATGTTTGCCACCATATCCGCAGTGTTCCCAGCAGTGCTGACACCAGCAGGTGCGTAAATCATGAAGTGAATGAACATTCTCCCTCTTCCCAGTTGCACTCGTGGTCATACAAGCCGGGACTATGTGTATATATTTAGATGATACCTGCTGCAAAAGGGATCTGAGATAGCCCCCCACACACACGTATGCACGTGCACACACACTCACATACATGCAGACACACCCACACACACATGCACACATATTCACTCAGCCACGTACGCACCCACGCACACACACATGCACGCACACACACCCACGCACACACACCCACGCACACACACTCTCTTTAGCGAGAACACCTATGCAGAAACTGGGAAATTAGAAAAAGATGTATTGTTGAATGAAGCGAAGAAACGCTCAGTCTTTTTGCACCAGACCCACACATCTCCCATTGGTGAGCCGACTGCAAGGTGGCCTCCACGCCCCTTTCCCGCTTGCACTCTATGTAAAAGTTACTCCACGTCCCGGGAAGGAGCTCTCTAAATCAGTTGTCACCTTCACGTTCCCCGACAAGAGCCACATAACCCACAAAACTAGGACTCAGGGTATCTCAGAGGACCCAATGCAGAGTCCCTGGGGGCATCTAGGAGTCACCATCCTCCACACAGACGAAGAGGTGTGCAGGGGCGCAGGGGCGCAGGGGCGCAGGGGCCCAGGCACAGGGTCGGTTGGCGGCTTGGCCGGGGCTGAGGCTGGGCCCCTTCGACCTCCGCAGTGGGATCTTGGGCGCTGGAGCAACTGTGACACTCGGTTCCCTCAGTGGAAAAGGGAGATGAAAACACAAACGGGTCAGCGAGCTGTAAGGACTGGGCGACACCGAAGCGGCGCCGCACAGTGCCCGGCAGGGGCAGGGGCTCAGTCCACACCCGTGCCCTCCCTCATTTCCTGGTTTCGAGGCTCCCGAAGCCAATTCCACCATCACTGCCAGGAATGCGCCCCGCCCTCCCCCTCCCCGCCGCCCCGCCCTCCAACACCTTCCCTCGCCCCCCCCTCCGCCTCCCACGCCCTCCAGCACCTCCCCCTGCCCCCCCCCGCCTCCCCAGCCCTCCCCCTGC
>PVJL010014986.1:0-25958 GCA_004026885.1 Lyroderma lyra | reverse complement strand
GGCAGCCAATGAGCTCCCGGGATGCAGTGGCACCACCAGGCAGCCCGCCTGTCTTTGGCTGGAGCGGCAGCGGGCGGGGCCTCGGGCCACCAGTCAGGGCTGCCCGGCTGTGTCTCTGGGAGGCCCGAGCAGATCTGCTGGTCCATTCACGGGAAGCCCCACTCCAGCGGCCTCATTTTTAACTTTTCCTACTTTCTGGGGGAGGAGGGCGGGTTCTGGGGGGCGGTGTGGGAAGGATGGCTGGGGAAACTGTGCAGCCAGAGATGGAAAGAAACTCGGAGAACTTCTGCCTCGCCCTGCATCTGTTGTGGGCTTGAGCTCCAGGCTAAGAAGGAAGATTCTGAATCGTTTTGTTCACAGCAGTCCTGATGGAATTGGGGGGATGGGGGAACAGGGGGAACCAGAGAGGTTCTGACCCTGTCCTGGTTGCCAACCCAGGGCTGGCATCACAGACCCCAGGATGCTGATTTAATTGAGTTCCATACCCTTTACCTGGATGGAATCAGCCCTGGAACAACACTTGAGACCTAAGTGGCTGTCGGCTGGGGAAAGGGGTGAGGGGGACATTCAGACTTGTCACCAAAAACTCCAAGCACAGGCGTTTGTGACACTTCACTTCAGTCCCCTTGCTCAACACAGACCCACCACAGTCGATCACATAATAAACATATTTATAGATGTACAATTTAAGAATTCTAATTCAAGAAAGTTTCTCAGGGGATCCTTTCGGATCTATGATCTTATTGCACGTGGCTCAGTCTGTCCAGGGACATCTACCAAGGCCAGCCAGTCAGTGTGGTGGGGTCAGAGCACCGGGGCCACCTCGGTGGGGTGCTCTTGCCCACGTCCAGTTCTTAGCATCTCTCTGGGCCGGGGTGGCCACTTAACACAGGGCAGGACCTTGTTCAAAAACCAGATTTGACATTTCTTTACCAAGCTTCCTTTCCCAGCAAGAATCCTATTTGTTGGGGGGCTTTAAAAAGAACCAGGAGGAACTCTGTAAGGATGGTAGCTTGAGGAGTAAGGCTTTGGAAGATGGCAGGCTCAGTAACACCCACTGCCAGAGGAAAATTCAGGAAAAACGGTAATTCCAAAAAACCCAGTGGAAACTGTGAGAATAAATAAAACCTCCCTCCCTTCCCCTGGCAGCAACTGCTGTTTTGAGGAAAATCCTCTTTGAAGATGAGAATAAGAAAAACTCTGGTTCAGGTACATCCTTTGTCCAAAGTGCAAGAGAAGGCTGGGTGGCGTCATGCCAGTAGAGGGTGGAGACAGAGGTGCCCACAGGCATGGACTCTCTTCAGGAGTTGGCTGCTGCCCAGGGGTCCTGGGTACCACCTGGCTGACTCTTGGAGGAAGAGCCTTCTGGAGTCCTTGGTGCACGACTCAGGAAAAACCGGTGGCAACAATGGAGCAGTGCCCTGTGGCATCTATAAGGCAAAACTCTTTTAGGGACTAAGAGGGGTAGTGGCTAGGCAGGACCTGGTCCCCCTCCCAACCCTGCAGTTGTCTGTGGCAGGGGATCAGAGGGCTCCTGGCTACCAGGACAGCAAGACCATCTGAGCTGGCCAAAGCTTCAGGTGGGTGGTCTCACCCATAAAGGCAGTCTGGGGCCTCTGCCATGACTCAACACTGACCTGGCATCCAACCTAAAGGGCACTTTCTCCCATCACAGCCTGCTCCCCTCCAGCTTAACCATAAACCTGGCAACTTTCACAAGTTTTCTACAGATTTATACTATCATGATTGCTGCTGCCATAAAATACAGGCTGGGGTTGAGGGGAGCATTAAAAGCTACGACCTGACTTTGTTTATGCTGCCAGCTATGGCTACTGTCTAGCCTTTGAAGGACCAGGATGCCTTCCCCAAACAGTCCTTGTTTTCTAAAACATGGAAGAAATTAGCTAAACAATTTAACCACATCCCTGCATAGTTTAAAAAGTAGACTATATATATCTATATATCTATATATATCTTCATATATGCTATTTACATATAAATAGATATATATACATATATACGCATCTATAAGTTACATTCTCTGGAGAGTTCCTCCCTCCTCCTCTTCTTTATCCTTGGCCAACCCCTCTGACTAGCTTCCACTGAGAGGTGACTGGGGGTGGCTCCTGGGAGGAGGAAGAAAGGCAGAGGGTGCCCCCTCCCCCAGCCCTTCCCACAGACATTTGCTGCAAGTTTTACATTCTACTTTTGTTGCCATGGTTTCTGTATCCTAGGAGAGAGCCGATGTGGAGCCTGAGCCTCTGCCAGCCATGGGAGGAAGGGAAGCAGCCCGTGGCAGGTTTTCCTGTCTGTCCTACGAGTTTTCTGCATTTACTGGGTGAGAGAGAGGGCAGCTGTGCAGCGTTCAGCCTCCAATTCCATTTTAATGTTTTTTTCTTTTTGTCTCTTTTCTTAAATATACAGTCCATCACCTTGGCTCAGTGCATGTCACCAAAAATTCTCCAGGGATTTCATGGTCTGGGGAGGAGAGTGGTTAACAGTTAGCTGGCAGTCACATGCCCAGAGTCTCTAGTTTAACCCACACGAACAAACAACCCTCCCTGTGCTGTTCTGCCCACCTCAGCTGCACCAACGGGCCCCCTGCAGGGTGCCTCGCTCTCCTGGAGGCACAAGCAAATAGCCTCAAAGCAGAGGGTCTGGACCTGGATCCCTCATGAGGAACACAGGCAGAGGGGTAGACAGGGTACCAACACAGAAAAGAAACTTTACTGCCTCTACGCACACTCCTCTGGGCTTGGTCTAAGTTGTCCCCTCTGGCAAATGCTGGGAGCAGCCTCCACTACCCACACATAGGGATAAAGGAGGCAAGGAGCCTGTTACCAGTAACTTTCATTTTCCTCCCACCCCTTCTGTGCTAAGGACTCTGCATTTGCCCCTGAGCTCATGACTTTTTGTTCCCTTCCTTGGACCATAGGTGAGATGCCTAGGCGGGCTGGATACCTGTGGTTTCCAGGCTGCCAGGTGCAATAGCATGAGAGACAAAGAGAGAGGAAGGCAGACAGAGAGAGAGAGAGAGAGAGAGAGAGAGACAGAGACAGAGACAGAGACAGAGACAGAGCAGCAGACAGAGACAGAGAGACAGAGAGACAGACAGAGAGAGAGAGCAGCAGACAGAGACAATCAGACAGAGTGTCAGCCTCTGATCCCACCAGAGGAAGCGCTGCACAAGCCTCTGCTCCCAGCCTGTTGGTTCTCTCTGCCCATTTTTGGGCTCCAGTCTTGTTCCATTTCCCACAGTCTGGAAGGGCAGAGGAAGAAGGGCTCTTGGCCACCTATTCCCACATGGTTCTCCCTGGTAGGGAGAGTGAGTGGGGACTATCTTGGGCCCAGTAATACAGTAGACTTTTAGAACTCAAGCAACCAGCACTCTTAAGCAACCAGGAAAAAAAGAAAAAAAAAAAAGAAACGAAAAAGAAGTGCCGTATTTTGCCGTGCTATAAAGTGCTCCTGTATATACGAGGCCAGACAATTAATTTCGTGAACTCATCCTAGAAAAAGTGCTACATCCTCCTTGCTGAACATTACCACGGTCACCTTCAAAGTACTCTCCCTGGGAAGCTATACACTGAAGCCAGCATAAACTTGGCAAGTTTATGACAACTTACTGAGTTTGTACAGTGCTGCCAATGTAAGCACACAGTGGCAAGTTCATGTACTTAATTGTCAGATTTTGGGGACAATGATAGCATTCCAGAAAAAGAGTTCCAAAACTGCTTTGAAGGGTGGACTAGGCGCTGGCATCGGTGCGTAGCTTCCCAAAGGGAGTACTTCAAAGGTGACTGTAGTGATATGTAGCACTTTTTCTAAGATGAGTTTGTGAAATTAATTGTCTGACCTCGTAATGGTATCCACGTTTTTGGCCCAAGCTTTCAGGGAAAAAAAAATTTCATTTTAATTTTTTAATTCAAATTTTTATTTGTTTATATTTAAGTACTTGTTTTTGTATTATAAAGGAATTTTAGTATTTGTTTTATAACATATTACTATACAAAAAAATTTTATGTAACAAAAATTACAAAACACAAGAACAGATACAAGATACACGAAATTTTATGTATAAAATTCTTTTATATAAAAAAACCTATTATTGTATTCTAGGGTATTATTTTACATACGGATATCATTATTGATTTCTAGAGTTACACTTTTAACTCACAAGCATAAATAAAAAAATTAAAAACATTCATATAGATATGGAATTAGCACTACCCATGTATAATGTGCATCCTTATCTTTCCCCTCACAAATTTGGGCAAAAAAGTGGGCATTATACACGGCAAAATACGGTAATACTATTATTTATCAGGTATGGGTGTCAGTTAACTGAGAATGTACTTACATTTATCTGGCACCTACCAATCCCCGTAGGTGCCAGTTAACTGACAGTCTACTGTATTTGGTGGCCTAAATATCAGGGCACAGACAATAGTCTGCTGCCCTTGGACAAGGAAGGGCAGTGGTGACTTGATGGCTGAAGTAAACCAAGGAGGCACAAGCGGCTCTCATCAGCAGCCTTGGGCTCCCCCTTCTGCCTGGCTCTTGCATACCTGACAATCCCAGAGCCAGGGAGTAGGATGGGTGTGGGGTAAAAAGTAGAGGCAGACCTAGTTTCCAAGTACACCCCAAAGCTGCCCCAACTTTGCAGAATGGAGGTCAACCTACGAACAAGAAGTCTGTGCCATCATCACCGGGCTCCCTCCATTTCTCCCTCCCACCCTCCTCTGCCTCATGACCAGGGCCAGAGCTGCCAGAAGTTGCAGGGCAGAGGAGGCCCTGGCTCATACTTGGACCTCGGTAGCGTGGCTGGCCCAGGACTATCCATGCAGGGAGGCCTGCACCTCTGACAGTCGGTTACAGCTTGGGGTGCTCATCTTCTGTGCTTTGTGGTACATATCTGTGTCGCCGAAGTAGCGGGCCCGGTATAGCAAGCCTTCCTCTGCAAAGCAATGTGGCAGGGTTACGACACACCCAGTACCTCCTGAAGGCTACTACTAGGGTGCCTGCCTGGCCTGTGGGGATAGGAGGAAGGCTCTTACAAGCCTAGGAGCTGGGGCAGAGCTGGCTTCCCTTTAGGGAGGACCCTGAAAGAGTAAATACTATGGTCTCCACTTGGGAAAGGAATAGAGGCCTCTTTCTTTAGAGTGGGCATGAGGACAGCCAAGGTAAGAACCTGTCATCTTGCTCAGATCTCCCTAGGGTCCTATAGATAGAGCCAGATGTCCAATCAGTGGGTGACCAGGTGATCTGCTCCAATCTCTGTTTACATAATTAATTACCTGCAGTCAAACAACAGGTTGACTATAGTGACTTACAGAAACCTAGAGGAAAACTCCAAGTGGCCCATGGCCTCTGGCCACAGGGAAACACAGGGGTGGCAGGTGGCTGGCAGAGGGCAGTGGCAGGTGCTGGGCCCACAGTCACCGAGTGAGCAGGGCCTTCGTCTCTGCTCTCAAGCTTTGTGCCCCCGGCACGCACACTCACTTTGCTGCTTCTCCTTCCAGCAGTTGTTCCGGAGGTTGGCAACGAAATCATCTTCCACGTTCCGTTCTACTGCTTTTAGGCTGGAGCCTGTGTACTCCTCAGAGAAGGTGTCTGCCACGTAGTAGACGACGTTTAGGTGCTCAGTGACTCGCTTGTGGATGTGGCCCACCGACCTGGTCAGAAATATACCAGGCACAAAGTGGGCACGGGTCCCAGGCTCAGGGCAGCTCTAGGGATGATGAGGCCATTGACACGAGATGCCACACAGGCCACAGAAGTAGGTGCTTCTCTCCCAAAGCAGAGGAGAAACTTGCAGCCTACCCAAAATGAGGGTCTGAAGAAAAGGCAGGGTGTCCCTCCTGCACGAGTGGCCCAGCCTGTGGCAAGCCCTTCCTCAGGCTCCTTCCCTGGTTACTACACTGTTGACTCAGGGGACTTTGAGAAGAAGTCCCTTTCTGAGAGGCCCTGAACAGGGTAGTAGGGAACTTGGAGGAAGTCTGGGCTCTGTTTCTGACACGCTGTGTGACTTTAGCTCCCTGTGTCTCTGTTTCCTCATTCATTCCCTAAGCCAATCCTTGCTGAGGGCATTCCTGCCTATCCAGGGGCTCCTACTCTAGAGTCAAGAGAGAGGCTTAGGAACAAAATGACAGGAAAGATTCCAAAGAGTTGTATCTTTCCAGCTTTTGGATTCCATATTCCAGCTTCAACAGAAGGCTCACAGGCTCTGGGAAGAACCTCAACACACAGACAGAAGTCAGTGCTCTGGGGCGGACAGCGCCTGCCTGCCCATTGCTGCCTCTCCTCTCTCCAGCTGTAGAGAGAAGGGCAGGCATCAAGCCACAGGGAGCTGATGCGGGCTGGTGTGGGCCCAATGGACTGACTCTGCCCCCTGCTGGCCAAGAGGAATGATGCCCGGCTGCCAGCCAGAGCCAGGCAGCTTGGTGGGAGCAGAGGGCTTCCACCAATAGAAGCCAAGCACCCACTATGGATGAGATACTAGGTCAGGTGCCAGAAATAAATGAGGGGAGCTAACACCTTAAAAGGTTAAATAACTTTGTGTAAGTTATTTGACTTGTGCAAATTCACTACTGGAAGCTGAGACCATATATTCATTCAACAAATACTGTGGAGTTTTCTAATGAGCCTGGCATTTTATGTGTATTACTCATTTAATTTTCACAAGCAGGTAGACATTGTTGTTCTTGTTTTATAGATGAGGAAACCAAGCTCAGAGAAGTTACATAACTTGTCTAGGGTCACAATGCTGCTTAGTTTGTAGAAGAGCTGGGCTTCAAAGCCATCCTTGCTGACTCCAACCCCTTGTTCTTCCCATGACCCTCAGCCCTCACCCTGAACATAAGGTTCTGGTCTCAAGGTCAGCAGAAAAGATGGGGGTGGGGTGGGGTGGGGTGGGTCACAAAGCCTGCAAAATCATATGCAAAACTGTGTGCATGTGCACTGTTCTAGGGTAAAGATCTGTGGTTTTCATCCCATTTTCTTAGGAGACCACAATCCTAAAAAGATCAAGGACCTCTGCTTAACAGGGAAAGTATACTTTTTGATTCTAAGCCAGTTTTCTGCATTACGATCAAAAATCTGCAGGACAGAAAGGCCCCTGATAGTCGCTGAGACTCCAAGGTCCCTGTGTGCCCACCATCCCGGCCTCACCCCCAGGTCAGGTACTCACGGCCTCAGGCTCAGACTGTAGGGTGGACTGGAGACCATGAGCTGACTAAGAGCTGACACGAGGATCAGGATGAGGATGGGCATCAGCTGGACAAATACCCCCAGCCCGCCCTGGAGGGAAGAACCAATGGTCACCCACGTCACACTTGGGTGGGGGAGTGGCGTCAGCCACAGTCACCACCAGCGCCCCCAGCACAGTGTTGCCTGGGTGGTGGGAGGCAGCTGCCACACAAGCAGGCCATGACACCACTCTCTCCCCTTCCTCCCCACAGGTCCCCCAAATACAGAAGCCACTCCACCTGCCACTTCCTCAGATAGAAACAAAGCAGCCACTGGTGTTAAACCCAGGAGGAAGGTGAGTATATGCATTTGGTTGTGAGAGAATACCAAAAAGTGAGTAAAAGTGGCTGCCTCCAGGAGAATGGGAGGCAGGGCCTGAGGGAGACTTGCACTACAATACACCTTTTTGAACTTTAAACCATACAAATGTATTTTAAAATTGCCAATTAAAAAATTATAAATAAATATAAATGTGTTGATTGTGTGATAATCTGTAATTTAAAAACTTCTGTGTGCTAAATAAAAGTTTAAAACAATAAATAAAAACATAAGGTCACATTGTCAGAGCAAAAAGGAATTCTTCCACCTGCCATAATTTTAAATGCTCTGCAATTGTCCAAAGTATTGTAATTTTAGTCAGCTAGCTGTTCTTGGAAATTCAAAATGGGTTTGAAGCACTGTCTTCTTGCAGCTTTTGCATTTATTTTTTGAGTGCTGAAAAGAAGAGTCAGCACCTATGTTGTCATCCTTTAAAATTCTCTCATGAAACTTAATTTTCCATTGCTTGGGAAATGTTACTTTGGCCTTATGAACAAAAGAACTGCACAAAGGGGAGTTCCCTGGTGGTGTAGTGGCTTAAGGCTTTGGCGCTGGCGCCGTCAACACTGCGGCCTGGGTTCGATTCCCAGCCAGGGAACTACCCACATACCAAAAAAAAAAAAAAAAAAAAAGAAAGAAAGAACTGCACAAAGGCCGTTCATATTCCAACCTGTTTGTAGGTGGAAAACATTCTGCATTATATTCTCCAACATAGGTCATCAAATCCTGACCCCTTTCAGAGGGCAATGTGGAGTGTGGCTCCCTCTGGTGTCACTCAGCAGAATGGCAAGGGAGGCCCAAGATGGCTCCTTGGTTGAGAGTTGTGGGAACACTGCCATCCCAGGACGACAGCTTGGCATGCCACTACCCCCCCCCCCCCCCCCCCCCCCCCCCCCCCCCCCCCCCACCCCCCGCTCTCCCCAGTGCCTTCCTCACTCACCTCGCCCTGGTTCTCCCTGCGGTCCTGCCTTTGCTGGTAGGTATAGCGCATACGGCCGTTGCTGTAGACATGGACGTTACCTAGGGGGTCAGAAGGACTGAGTCAGGAGAGGGGCTTCTGGGAAAGGGAGAGGCTGGCATCCAGTCTCCCACCATTACTCTGGAGGAGACCGGACAGTAGGGAGGGTTAGGGGACTTACTAGACGGGAAGCCACCACCAAAGAACATGTTGAAGAGGTCTTCAGGGGAGATGTCAGCCTCAAAGCCACGGTGGAAATCCCCATGCCCATGGCCATGCCGTGCTGCCTGGCTCTTGTCATCACCGAACTGGTCATACTGCTTCCTTTTCTCTGGGTTGCTAAGTACTGCATATGCTGTGCCAATGGCTAGAAAGGAGGTAGAAAGGTCAGGGCTGGGGAATGTTGGTATATGGGTGGAGGCTCCCAAGGCAGCGTAGAGCTCACTACCTTTAGGTACTTAAATGGTGCATTAGGAAGCAGGAGTCCTTGGGGCCATCGGGAAGCTTGGGTGTTGGGCAAGTGGTGGTGGGGTAGGGAATGCAGGAATACCTCAAGCAAGTCTGGGCAGCCTGGGCTGGTTGGAAGATTAACACTCAGGCTCCTTGCTCTCTACCTCATGACAAGAGTTCAACTTTTTCTATAGACCAGGCATTATCTTATTTACTCCTAACAGCAACCCCATCTCCATTTACCAATGAGAAAACTGAGGCTAAGAGAGGTCAAGTGTTAAGGTCACACAGCTCTGAGGTTGCAGAGCCAAGAATCAAATCCAGATGTGTCTTGTTTCAAGTTGACTCTCCGACTTTATGAAAACAACCAACCACCCCTACCTACCCAACTCCTCTCTCTCAAGGTGCCCAGTGGGATGGGGCATTTCTTTTTGTGGGTTATGTAATTTGAAGTCACTGTGCCACATAAGGGACAGACAGACATGATATCCTGTTGTAAACTGGAAGCAGTGGGAGCTGCTGGGAAAGGCTAAGTCCCCAGTTCTAGTCGGGGCTCCTTCACTACTGTAGTGTAGCCTGGGTGAAAAGCCCTCTCTTCCTTGAGGTCCAGGTCCCTGCTGCAGTGCCTCTGCCCAGCCCTGGGGCCTCTGCCGTAGAGCTCCCCAGGTGCGAAGCCTGTGCCCCAAAGGACCCCAACTTGGGCCCTCCTCTGTCTCTTGCTCCCTCTTAAGCGGCCCATAGGAATGGGACTGAGTTGCATCTGCTTCAGAACCTGCAACTTCTGAGAATAAGGAGAATGCCCCTCCTCCTCCCATTCTGACAAGGCCCCATGCCCAGATCTGGCCTCTCACTGCCTATCAGGGCAGCTGACGCAGAGGTCAGAGCTGGAGGAACATTAACCATAGCTATCTTGCTTCCCTACTCCCATTCTCCTTTTCTCACTGTGGCTGGCTGACAGGCAGCAGGGGACCAACCTCAAGCAGCCTGGAATGGAGCTTCTCGGGTAGGCCACTGGAGACAGCACACCAGGTCTTGGGGTCTGCCTGCCACTGGCCCCCCACCTGGCTATGGTCACAGCCCCAATATTTTGCACACCCTGCCTGGGCCAGGAGGGCTAGTCACCATGCTATCTCCCAGAGGCAGGTGAGCCTAAGACCCTGAAGGTCCCAAGGAAGACAAGGTGGGCACGAGAAGGGATGTCTGGGGCGGGGGGGGGGGGGGATGTGTAATTACAGTGCCCAGTAACACAGTACTGGCCCAGAGTCTGGCTGGCTATAGCTGCTGGTTGCTGAGGAGGCCACTGGGCCAAAAGCCCCTGACCTGAGGCTGCCCATTTTCTCAGCACAGGGAAACTGTTACCCAGATCCCAAGATGGGGAAATGGGTATAGATGAGTCAGGAAGACTGCTCTGCCCCTCAGTGACTGTGCAAACGTGGAGAAGCCACGGGTCCTCTTTTGTTTCAGCTCCCTCCTATAACCCTCATGGAAGAAGGAAGGGGAGGCAGGAGTGGCACTATCTGAGCTCTGACAGACTGTATGTGGCCAGAGGGGGCTACCAGGATCTTCTTCCTAGGAAGTGGCACCTGAGTTATAGAACTTGGGTCCAAGACTACTGAGTGGAAAAGCCCCTTATTTCTTCCCAAGGGTAGGAGAGGAAAACAGCAGAACACCAGGAAACCAGGGCCGGCTTACCTTTGAAAGCTTCAGTGGCACCAGGCGCATGGTTCTTGTCTGGGTGGAATTTGAGGGCCAGTTTGCGGTAGGCCTTCTTCAGGTCCTCATCTGAAGCCCCTCTGCTCACCCCCAGGATCTCATAGTAATCTTTGCACTGCTTGACTCTGGGGGAGGGAGAAGAGCATGGTAGGGGAGCTCTACGTGGGCCCACAGCTCTGAGCATGCTGTCAAGACTTCAGGGACAAGGGAGCCTCAGAAAGCTCCACCTAGGATGGGGATCTGGGCAGGGCCCAGCGGAAACACCAAGAATTCATGTAGGACTTAAGAGGGGGCAGTTGCTGTGTTTGTCAGGCCAGGCATCACTGCCCTTTGTTAACAGCAGCCTCACTGCAGGCAACCTCCGAAAGACTGTCAATCAGGGGTCTCTGCCCAAAGGCAAGTGTGTCCCAGCTGTCTCCTCTCCTGGCAATTTGAGTCTTGAGTGGATAACATTAAGGCCACGGCAGGTGTCTGTTCACCCCATCTCAGGGCTTTGAAGAAACTGATTCTCTTTCATTAATACTTACTCTGAGGTCCCTGGAGAACCCCTGATTCTTGGCCTTTTCCAGGCTTCCCCAACTATGTTTCTATTGCCTACAACCAATGGGCTCGTCTGGTCAAAATCCTGTCTGGTCAGAAAAATGTAAATTTGCCATATGCTTTTATGGCAAAGTATAGTCATGCTAGGTCACAAGCACGCTGAATCCCATTCCTGAAGCTTGCTGTCTTCACTAGCAGCCAGACCACATGGGAATGACCTTGAAGGGACCCCAAAGCTAGCTGCAGGGCAGGCCTGGGAAGAAAGGAGACACCTTAGATGGACTGTCCCAGCCTGGTAGTGAGCTACTCCATGTAGGGCCTGCCCAAGTTTTGGAGGGATAACTGTCTCTTGTATCCACTCTACCCCACACAGGCTCTGGTCTGAAAGGGTCTTTGTTGGGGGCAGGATGTGGGTTGGGGGAGAATCTGGAGGGAGAGACCAGGCTTCATCTCTGTCTGACAAACAGAGCTGTGTAAAGAGGCCGGGCCTGCCTAGCCAGCAGCAGAGGAAATCAGTGGTGTCAGCATTTCCAGCCTCAGCTGTGGGTTGTCTTGGTGGGAGGGGTCAGTGGAGCCCCGATTCTCACATTGTATTCCAGGGCCTTGTAGAAAATAAGAATTGGGCCGCCTCCATCTTCAGGACACTCCTAGGGCCAGTTGAGACCACAGGCAGCTGTGAAGGAGACTTCTCCTGACGTAAAAATTCCCACCACCGCCACCAGGCCCCGGCCCCTGCCTGCTGGGCCCAGCCCTCTACCTTTTCACTGCTGCTACTTGCTCCGCAGTGTAGCCTTTGGTGCTCTCTCCTCCGGCTTCGCCGTTGGCCGAGGGGGCGTCGGACCCACCTGCTTTCCTATGGGTTGCATGGGTCTTGTCTGTGGGTTGGGTTTGGTCACTGGTAGACTGCGGTTTCTGGTTGAGGGACTCGATCAGGCCTGTGCAAAGCAAGGAAACGATTCAGGGCTCCTGCTCCAGCAAGGCTGTGTACCCCACCTGCTTATTCTCCCGGCAAAGCCACTAGCTCCCTTCCTTGAGGCTGTGGAGGGCTAGCTGCCTGCTCCCTTAGGGACCATAGTCCTTAGGAGTCAGCAGGGTATATATAGGTCATTTTAAACTTGGCATAAAAACAAATCATTTTTTCTTTTTTCCTCTTCCCAAAAATAAACTATTAATCCTTCAGATTTTTAAAATCCCAAAGTAGTGTGTTCAACAGCCATCCTCTGTTGAGAGCCAAGATGGGTAAAGCATTCTGCAGTGGATACCCCACTTAGCAGGACCATCTCATTCAGCTGGGATGGGTTGGGAAGGGTTTCGGGAAGCCTTCGCTTAGTTTGCCCAGAGACCAGGGGTGATGCAAGCCAGGATAAACATCTATTGTGCTCACTACTTGTTTTTTTTTTTTTTTAGTTTTCAGATGGCTGGCAATTACAAATGTCCTACTTCAATACTTCAAAGTTCAGAGTCTATACAGGGGAGGGCATTAGCAGTCACCCTCAGGCAGGGTCATGGTTATTCATATCCAAGCCCTTGTTCCTGCTGATTCAATAGGACAAGCTTAAATCTCTGGCAGAAGTCCCCTGTGCCCACTTATTCCAGGCACACAATCAATTGTGAGCCCCCCAGTCATGCCTGGGATACAGTGCTCTGGGAAACCAGGCATCTGGACCATTGCAGTGACCCAAGATACCTCCATGGTGAGGAAGGACAGCTACAATAGCCTGGTGCCCCCCCCCCCCCGGCTTCTTTTAAACATGCCAGGTTCCTGCTGGGCTCAAGGCACTGTGTTGGGTATCAGACACGCTGTACTGTGGCACACCTGGGTCTTATCCAGAGGACCTGGAACAGAGCTTGCTGGGAACAGAACACTGGGACTCAAGTGGACCAAGGTGCCCTGAGCCACTGCTGTCTTAGCTGCAGCAAACTCATAGGATCTCACCGAGTCAGCAGTCGGGAAATCCACACATAGGAGCTGACGGCCAGGCCTGCCTCACAGAAGGGAGGTGGAAGGGCTCCTGCAGCAAACTGAGCAAGCATTCTGAGAGGAGCGACAGTAATGAGTGCTCACTATGTGTCAGACAGGCCTGGACACAGTGCTCTGCAAGTGTTGGCTCTAGTCTTCATGACAGCCTTAGAGGTAGGTCTTCTTACCACCCCCACCCCCCATTATAAGGAGAAGCTGTGTGTTTGGTCAACCTGTCTGTGGCTGCACAAGCTGGACAGGCAGCACTGGGAGCCCAGGATGTCCAGCTCACGGGACTTTGTGCTTAACTGTGCTGTTATCTGGCAGGGGGAGCCCCTTCCACAGTCATTTCAAGTATAGAAGAGAAGTTAAATTCAGAAAGACTCAGGTGTCAAATCTCAGCTCAGCTACATCCTAACAGTATGACCCTCGTTGATCTATGAAAGCTCTTCCTCACAATGGGGGCACGAAGATGAAGTGAGATAATGTGTGCAAGCACCCAGCATGGAGACTGACATAGGTAAAAGTTCAAAGTGAGTAGCTACTAGTATTTTGACCTGGGCTGATGAACTAGTTGCCCAGGAAGATGAGAGGACCCGGGGTAGTGGGTGTGGGGAGCTCCAAGGCTTAGGAAGGCAAAGTTTCAGCACTCAGCAGGCTTCAGACCGAGTTGTCACCATGAAATTTTAGGCTGTTCCACGTGCCAAGTCCATGCCAGGCATCAAGGGAATGGCAAAGGAGGAAACCAACCAATGAAGAGATGCTGATCAAGATGGGACAGAGGGAGGAGTCTGGTTTGCTGTGTTTCTTAGGGATTTCAAAGCAGTTATTTTGATTTTTCTTGAAGTCCCAGTGATCTAGGCTGGGCTGAAATGCCCTAAAGATAACATAGCCAGCCATTCGACTGCCATAGATACATAGGAGCATCAGCCAGGAGAAGTGATGGACTCTTCCCAGGACTTCTCAGGGAAGATTCTGGAAGTTTTTCAGGGTAGTTACATGGAGTCAGTCACTCTAATTTTCTTATGCTACAGAAAGAGAGCCCAAAGGGCAATAGATGTGCTTTGGGTCAGACATTAGGTTTCCACTCGAGTTGGCAATGAAATATTCCTGGTTGCTGATGAGCAGTTCTCTCTTGTGGCCTGAGCACCCACTGTGCCATCCTGTGGGATGTGACTGCCTTATCCTGACTCACTGTTACATCCCTAATTGGCACATTCGCTGACAGGCAAATGTCACAAAAGAGTACGAGACAGAATAGCTTAATGTGGCTCTGGAGTTAGACAGACATAGCTGTGTTCAAATCTTGATTCTGCTCCTTGCCAGTAAAGCTGGCAGACATTTAAAAAGAAGGGAACTTGGTGGAAGAAACCAAAGCTGGGGTGGGAGAGAGGTGGTAACTGAGCTAGAGGTAAAAGCATTTCCATAGCCAAAGCCTCTCCTCAAATCTGGACTGGTGAGTCAGACTGCCTGGGTTCCAACCTGGCTCTGCCACTTGCTAGCAAGGTTATCTGAACTTCTCCATGTAACACTGTATTCCCCCAAGAGACTTAGAAGAGTAAATGTGTAAATGCATATAAAGAACTTATTAAAATGTCCAGCAAATATTAAGTGTTATCTGTTACTGTCACTTTTATTTCCAGGCTCTATGTACCTACGAGGTAGGACAATTAATTTCATGAACTCATCCTAGACAAAGTGCTACATACCTCACTGCTGAATATCACTACAGTCACCTTCAAAGTACGCCCCTTGGGAAGGTATGCACTGACGCCAGCGCCTAGTCCACCCTTGAAAGCAATTTTGGAACTCTTTTTCTGGAATGGCCATCAGAGCTGTTGTTGTCACCAAAATCCGACAATTAAGTTTGCAAACTTGCTACTGTGCACTTACGTTGGCAGCACTGTACAAACAACTTGGTCAGGTGTCATAACCTTGCCAATGTGAGCACACAGTGGCAAGTTCGCAAACTTAATTGTCAGACTTTGGGTCTGATGAAAGCTCCAATTGCCATTCCAGAAAAAGAGTTCCAAAACTGCTTTGAAGGGTAGACTAGACACTGGCGTCAGTGCATACCTTCCCAAGGGGAGTACCTCTAAGGTGACCGTGGTGATATTCAGCAATGAGGTGTGTAGCACTTTTTCTAGGATGAGTTCATGAAATTAACTGTCTGACTTTGATAGTGCTCAGAGTGAGTCAGGAAAAACTAGAGTAGGGAAAGTCTTGGAGTGGAGCTAGAGAGTCTGGTTCTTTTGCTAATTAGTCACGTGGCCTTGTCGAGCTATCAAATTCCTCAGTGAAGATGTGATCCCTGACTTCACAGGGTGGCTCTGAGGGGTAAATAAGATTCAGTGAAATCAGGTGAATGGAAGGGCTGAGCCCACAGTGAGGTTCCATAAAGGTTGACTAACTTGAATGGACAACCCCACCCTGGACCTTGCCAGTCTTGGAACATATCTCACTCCTAGACCCTGAGTGCCAAAAATCTCTCGGCAATGAATCTTAGCCTTCCCAGCTTGGCTTTCCTGACTTAGCCTGAACACAGCCAGCCATTTCATAGAACCTCAGGCACTCTGAGCTGCAAGATCATTCAGCCCACCCTTTCTTTGTATGCTAAGAAACTGAGGTCTACAGGTGTTCCCATCAGCTCTCTGGAAAACCTGGTACCTTCCACCATTGCTGCTAAGCTTCAGGCAAAGCCTATGGCTACTAGGCTGCTGGGCACTGGATAGAAACACCTAGAAAGGGCCTAACTCCACTGACCCTGCCGTGTGGCATCCCTGCTTGGGGCCTGGCAAATGCTCTACAGTACAACTGTCTGGCCCTTGGTGCCTCCCCATCCCACCTCCTGCAGCACGAGTTTCAAGGACCCTCATATCCTTTCCACTGTAAGCTCCCTTAGTTCTTCAAGGTTGCTCTGAGCCTCCTCTCACCCTTCCTCTTCCCTCTGTCCTTCCACTTCTCCAAGGTCAATCCTCCACTCAAGCTCTGGATCCTTCCCTTTCATTTCTCACCCTGTCCTTTTCCCACGTGGCTTCTGCAGCCAATGACCATGCCACTCACCACCTCCCTGACCTACGGCTTCATGGCTACCTGGCAGCTGCTCTCTCCTGGGACTGCCTCTTCCTGCTGCTCCATCTCACCGCATGGTTAGGACAGATGTGGCCCGTGGGTGTGCCAGCAACAACCTCCTCTGCATGTTCCACACTCGCAGTGACTTCAGCCAGGCACAACTCCAATGAGCTCCATTAAATGGAGAGCAGACTTGCAGCTGGAACCTGGAGCTGTCTCCTGAGCTCCAAGCTGACAGCTCCTTTGGAACAAGCACCAGCACGTCACACTCTGCCCATCTCTTCCCATCCATGTCCTTCAGCTTTGGTTTCTTCCCAGTCATACAGGCTTGGGTTGCGAGCCCCCATTTCTCCTTAGCATCCCTCTTTCACACAAGGCTCGGCACCCCCGCTCCAATGACCATATCCTCCTGCAGAAAGCCTTATCTCATTGCTCTTAACCTACTCAGTACCATTGTTTCCCAACTGGTTTCTGCCTTAAGTCTCTCTTCCTTCTTAGCAATACTTCATGCTGTTGTCTTTTAAGAAAAATACCTTGATCTTATTCCTGTCATCAAAAACTTCAAAAGTTTTTTTACTACACAATAAAGTGAATATCCTGGCCTGGCAGGAAAGGATTTCCACAATCTGGTCCTATTCTACTTTCCAAACTTAATCCTCTCTATAATCAAATTGCTACCTCCACAGTCTCCAAATCTTGCTACACTCAATCCCTTCCCTTTGACGTCTAACAACTTCCAGCCTCCTTGGCCTTCTCCCAGTATGCCCTTTTCTGAGTTTCCTCCCCTCCCCTCTCCCAAAGTGCAGTTCAAATAATGCTGCCTCCCATCCTAGTCCCTGCAGCCTCCCCTCACCGTGATCTGTCATTATTTTTGTACTGCCTGTACAAAAATACACTCCACCTCACCAGACTGTAAACCCATGGAAGGCAGGGACTACATTTTTCATGTCCATCCTTAAGTCCTCATATCTGACACTATGCTTAACTTTTGTTTAATCTGTCATTGTTTTATGGTTTACACTATTATTTATTTATTTTTTTTTTTTGCTTTTTGGTATGTAGGTAGCTCCCTGACTGGGAATCGAACCCAGGCCGCAGCGCTGACAGCGCCAGCGCCCAAGCCTTAAGCCGCTACACCACCAGGGAACTCCCTACACTATTATTTTTTTCTGTAATTTGTTTCCTTCACTATATTGTAAGCTCCCGGAGGCAAAGGATCAGGTCTTACCAATCTTGCTATACCACTTAGCACCAAGCAGAGGACTTCGCAAATAAAACAAAAGGTCACTTGCATTGAATGAGCATCTGGAATGAGCTCACACCTCAAATATCAAGTGTAGACATTACCTAGTATTTTTTTCTAACCAAGATTTCCCCATCCCAGGCCTAAATTAACCCTGGTCCTTGTTAGTGCAGGGCTGTAGATGGCACAAGGTGACATTTACAGAGAGGCATAAGGTATATACTCTTTCCAGAATATCATAAGTGTGACAAATATGCAGCAGTTGACTCTCTGCTTAAGGAAATTTCAGAACCTGAGCCCCAGGAAGGACATGTGTCTGAGTCTCTGAACTAGCCCAGGAGGTCTGCTGACAGGAAGATCTCCACAGGCTATATTGTTACTATCCTTCCTTGGCGGCCTGCTCCTGAGTCCTCAGAGGCATCAAAGTCAGAAAGAATTCTGAGAGCTGGAGGGACCCTAACCCACTCTGCTCTCCTCTTATACAGTGTGATTTGTTTTTCCCCATAGAGAAGCTCCTTTAGCAGGTTACCTCAGTTAGTTCTGGCAAGTACAGACTGAAACCCTCTCTAAGAGAATGCAAACAGGCCCAAAGATCAACATGCAGAGTCGGGGGGCAGGAAAATTCAGGCATTCCAGGTCACCTCTTCTGCTAGTGTTCCCCTTCCTCATGATGTGGGCAAAAACGGTTAGGAGGCTGACTGCTGTTCTTCCATTTCATTTTATTCCTGTAGTAAACATTTATAGAGTCGCAGAACTTTCCAATTTCTAGCTGTGTAATCTTGGGCAAGTCCCTTGCCTCTGAGGTATTTCTTCATCTACAGAACAAGATAACAATCTCTGCTCTGCTTCCCTGATAGGGCAGGCTCAGTGAGAAAATGCATTTGGAAGACCTTTCTAAACTGAAACGCCCTATGGGTATTACTGTTATTCACAATTTCTCTGCCAATCCTTTAATTTTCGAGGTAAGTAAACCCAAGCTCAGAAAGATCACATGGTAGCAGTCAGGATGAGAACTGAGGTCTTCTGATTCTGTTACATGCCAGTTTACAAAGCGGTAATTACAGGCACAAACCTTGTATCTTTAATGAACCAGCTCTTTCTCCCTCCAGTTTGTATAAAGAAAAATTTCTTTGAAGACTTAGGTTAAAGAAAAAAGGGGTTCCCAGGTACAGCGAGATGCTAAGTAGTTGAGACTTCATATTCCCTCACTGGTTTGAAAGGCTTCAGTCCAAGGCCGCACAGCATGACAGCCTGGTGCTGTCCAGCCGTCCATATGGCTGGCCAGCCACTGATGGACTCTCAGGGGCGAGGGTGGCTGAGGCCAGTGTCTCCAACAGTCCGCTCCGGATCTCCTAAACAGGTGAACAGGCTCCAGGAGGGAGTGAGAAGCCTGGTCTTGGAGCAGACAGTACAAGGTGGTGGTGTGCAGCAGGGGAAAAGGCAGGTTTCTAGTTTTGGGAGGGTGGTCCCTGGCCTTCGCCTGGAGACATGCAAGGGAGCGAAGATTTGAGGACCCCTTTCCAGGCAGTCTGAAGATCAGAAGTCTTCTTTCCCTCTCTAGAACCCATTCTCTCCATCAGAAGAGTTATGTTTATTTTCCTAAACTACAGTGTATAATATTTCCCAGGCTGGCAACTGGCCCTGGGCCACCGAATGGCCCCTTGGGAAAAGCAGTCCGATTTCGCTTCCAGGTAAGTTCCCTTCGCCCCGTCTGCCAGTGCCTCTCATTCTTGGGAACTCCCTATCTCAGAGGGTTCCCCAAGCACCATGAAAGCCGAGATCGCGGTGGACCCTGTCAGACAGGCGTTGAGAGCAAAAGACTACATCTCCCAGCAGCCACCGCGTGTCTCAGTGCGCAGGCGTAGCCGCGCCTCGCCACCCCTCCCCCCACTCCAACTGCTCCCGTCAGTCCGTTCTCGTATTCCCCCCATCAGTTCCAATGTCCCCTCTGTCTCTACGGCACCTCACACTCACCGCGAACTCGCGGCGTCGGGTACAGTCGCTGCGCCTTTTCCAAGAAACGGAGAGCCCTGTCGGGCTGGTTGCTCTGGATGGCCTTGAGGGCGATGCTAATACAGCGCTCGGCTTCATCCTTGTTGGACTCCATGGCGGAACCAGAGCGCGGAACCAGGGAGGGGGAGGCCGGGCGAACGAAGGGCTGCGCCAGCTGCCGGTGCGTTGCGGGGCAGGCTGGCGCAAGTTGATGACATAAACCCTCCGCTCCTCCTTTCCCGAGATTTGAGCGAAGGCGGAAACGCTACCGTATGTCTTCTAAGAGGGTGACGTTTAGAGGTGTTAAGGGTGCATGCCCACTTTTCGGGAGGCTAAAGGGTTATTACATTCCGAGGTTTTAAAATTAAGTATACTTGCACGTTCTTTAGGTGGTAACTCTCTGCGTTTGAGACGAAGATCATTTTTTTATTCTTTCAACATATATTGGAAACCCACTATTTGCCAGGACAGGTGTACAGTGGTGAACAAAACAAAGCCCTTGCCCTCATGGAACTTACATTCTAGTGTGTGTAGAGGGCTGGGAAGACAGCCAATAAATAGATATATTCAGATAGTGGTAAGTGCTATGAAGAAAAATAAAAAGCGATAGAGTGGAAAGTTTTATTTTAAATGGTCTGACAAGTGAAATCTCTCAGAAGCTGTCGTTTTTAACAGAAATCTGAATTCAGGAGGGAAAGGTATTTTGGCTGTGACTGTCTGGAGTAAGGGAGGTCTGGGAAGAAGGAAGAGTAAATGCAGACTCTGAATCAGGAACCTTCTGATAAAGAGTAGCCTGGTAATGAAGAAATCACCCCCTCCTTAATAAGAGAAAGTTAAGGTTTTCACAAATTGATAGGTCCTTAATATGTGCTAATGGATAATAAACACTGGGACTCCTTTCAAATATCCTCTCTGAGGTTACCGAGGACTGCACTGTCTTCCTCTTTTCCTGCTGTTGATGTAAGAAATGTGCAAGCCTGTAGAGAATTTTTCTAAGAGTTTGAGTCAAACTGACGACATTGTCAGGAAACAAGATCTCAGATGCTCTGGAGAATAACAGTTTGTAGTTTCTTTTATACATTTGGAATTTAGGAGGGAAGGTAAGGAAGAGTACATGATGGTGGGAGAAAGTAAGGCAGGGATTGAATTACAGGATAGTTAACAAGATTATGTACTCTCTTGAGTGTGTTAGCTTCCTAAGGGTTTGAAAAAGAGGCATTTCAAAGGTGTGTTCAACCTGGATGCAAAAAGAAAAGAAAAAAAAAAAGAAAAAAAGAAAAGGGCTTGCTTAGGGCAAAAATAACTTTTATAATACTAGGGAAGATATAGGCTGAGATGTGATTACCCACCAGGACCTGCCCAGTTGGGTATTTATGATCAGATCTCCCTGTGAGGAGGCTACTTTCAGTTAGATTTTTACAGTGCCTCTTTTCATCCACACTGCTAAGTATCACAAGGTCTCCTTTTCCACTTTCTGAGTATCATGAGGTCCCTCTTGTCTGGCTGACTATAGGCACTTCACTTTGTGAAGAAGGTACTCATGTATAAAAGGCCCATAATTTTGTTGTGTTAAGGAATTGAACTGTGATTGCTTAGCTACTGGCTGGTGAGTCCTCCTCTCCTTTACCCCAGTGCATAGAAATAACAAAACCTTATTTAAATTTTAAGTCTATAGTTAGTAATTTGGCTTGGTTGGCAGAGTCTAGGAGCATTAAGCATCTGGAGAGGCAGGCTGAGTGTGTGTGTGTGTGTGTGTGTGTGTGTGTGTGTGAACCTCTTTATGCCTGCTTTTGCATGCTTCTTCCCTCCCCTCTGCTGCTGAACTAGGTCTGAACTATTTCAATTCAGAAAGCTTTGTTGCTTCAGAAGGGATTATAAACTGAGCCTGAATGGTCTAACCAGCCTCCATGTTATCACTCCCTACCTTTCTTATAGATGCATGCAACCCCCATACAACATGGTTGCTATGTTTCTAAAATGCCATGTTATGCGAATTCATGTTATACCAAAAAAAGGAACTAGTACAAAAAAGGGAGTTAGGTTCTAAAAATTAAAAAAACAGGAGTTCCCTGGTGGTGTAGTGGCTTAAGGCTTCGGCGCTGTCAACACTGTGGCCTGGGTTTGCTTCCCAGCCAGGGAACTACCCACATAACAAAATAAATAAATAATTTAAAAAAACATACTAGTATATTTTTATAATTAAGAAAAAAATCTTCATTAAAACAATTTTCACCAAAAGCATAACATATTAATATGTATTAATGTTTTCTTCATCATCACTATTAAGCATCATGAACATAATTACTATTTAAAAAGTTTGAATACACACCTGAAAAATTTTAATCTCTGTATATAATGTAGTAAAAAGAAAAATACAAAGTTTTAAAGTGTATGTACACAATACTCCACAATAAAAATGGATTTAAAATTCTAATAAATTTTAAAATTCTGTAGTCAAATCTGATACAACATCCATGCTCAAATGAAAAATTTCAAATGAGGTATCTTTTGCTCTTAAAAGCTTTTAAGTTCCGTGTTATTCAGGGATTTCCCTCATTTCAAATGAGATACCTTTTGCTCTTAAAAGCTCTTACTGCTTGTTCGGGGGTTTCTCTAATTCTGAAACTGTGTTAGAGTGAAACCATGTTCTAGGATGCGATGTTGTATGAGGGTTCCCCCAATTCTCGAACTGTGTTAGAGCAAGGTTGTGTTATAGAAGTGCCACGTTATATGGGGGTTACCTGTATTTGTAGGAGCATGAGGTTCAAAAAGAGATAAAATCCTTAATTGCCTCCACAGGTACCCAGATGTCAAATGAATCTCAGCATCTCCTCATTTTACTCCTAGAGGTGAAACCACCTTGTATTAGGTAACCACTAGCCACAAGATTTCTCTCTTCTGGGGACACCAAGAATTCAGTCTGACCTTAACATGCTTTAATCTTCTATTGGACCTCTCCATCTCTATAAGATACATTTTGCCCTGCCCCTATCTATCTGCCTGCCCTCCTTAATTATCTTTTCCATCTGTCCACATCTAACTCAGTCTTCAGGACTCAGCTTAAACTCTATCTTCCCTGTGAAGTGTGAGAATTCATAGACAGATGTCTATCCTGAAAGGTAACAGTGCAGAGCTTTAGGGATTCAGAGATGCACCACAAATAAAGGACAGAACCTGCCATCAGGGAGCTCACAGTCTAGTAAGGGAGATAAGATATTTAAAGATTTAGAACAGTGTGGTAAATCCAAGAGTGGGATTGTGTGTAAGCTCCAGAGGAGGCTCAGAAGAGGGAGCTGCTAGCTGTGTGTGTATAATCAGAAAGGTTCTCTGGGGGAGATGACATCTGAGCCAGGGTCTGAATCTGAGAAAGGGCCTCCTCCTCCATGAGCTCTCCTTGATTTGAATTCCCATAGCATCTAAGCCTGGCTCCTCTATGGACACTCACCTTCACTGTCCTGAACAGTTGGCACACCTGTCTCCAGTTAAACCGAGGTGGAGCTCTTGCCTTCACATTCCCCAAGGGCATAGGGCTTGATACCTAATATGGGCTCATTACGTATTTGTTAAATGAACAGAATGGATGAATCCAAGAGACAGGCTTTTCTCTCACCACTTTATCCGGAGTTTCCCTGAGCTAGCCTGAGGGATAAATTCCTAAGACTTCATAAAGAATCTCCAAGTCAGTGGAGTATCCCTCACTTCTTTTCCTTTGCTTTTTTGCTCCCTGGCTCCCCAGTGTCCCCCGCTGCCTCCAAATGTGACCCACCAAGACTTTTCTTTAAGAGGACTCCAGGCTCCAAAATCTGCCCCTGAAGAAACTACCCTGATTGATTAAACTATGGTATACAATGGAATACTATTCAGCTGTGGGAATGGCTGGGAGGCTTTTCAATGTATGCCTTTTTAATGTAAAGCTTGGTTTTGGAAACGTGAATGTTTGCTTATGTAAAAAAAGAAAAAGAAAAAAAAAAAACAACAAAAAACCAAAAACCTAAATCTCACAATGAAGATGATGGAAAGTCACCTGAGAGTGTGACTGATAGTGAATTTGAGCCTCAGTAAATTATCTGTTGAATGAACACATGAATAACTTCCCTATAGCATCTCCAGATCTTCATTTTAGTCCTTTGCTCTCTTTTTTCCCCTGGAGAAGGAGCTCTCCTCTCAATACCTAGGGAGGGCCAGAGGCTGGCGATTGGAATGACAAGGGCACAAGGTACTTGCAGCCCTTTCTACCAGACTTGTCTGTCTCATGGGTATTCCACCAAATACCAGTTCTTTGATTCAGTGTCCTTTCACTTCAGTGGTCTCTATTCCCAGCTTCCCTTGGGGAAGAATGGAGCTGGTATTAGAATTTTACAGTTGGGAAAGTGATTCGGACTTTATATGTTCACGGATAGGTAGCCTTGAAATTGGGAGAATCCAGGTTTTCAGGAGATTCCCAAATCATATATCCACCCTAGACCTCCTTCCTGGGTTCAGATTCTTTTTTTTTTTTCCTTTTTTTTGAGAGCGCGAACGCAGTCCCCCACTTCCACAAATCATGCAGTCGAGTTTCCCACATTTGGGAAAATCACAGGGGTTAGCACATCCGGAGTGCAATGGATACGCCTCGCCCTGGGAAAACCACCTTCGTGATCATGGTATCTCCCCTGCCAGGTAAGTATGGTCCAGATTCTTATATCTAACTACCTACTAACTACTTCCACCAGGCACCTCAACATGTTAAAAATGGCCCCATCCTTACACACCCATTATTTGCGTTTCATCCTCCATTAGTCCCTCTCCCTTACCATCCTCCAATTTATAGGCCCCCATCCCTACCCCTTAGCCTGATGTAAACATCTCCCAAATCTGTTAGGGACTCTCCAACTCTGCAGCCATGCCCCTAATTCAGGCTTCCAGCATCTCTTCACTGGATTATAGTAGATCCCACTGCAATCATCTGTGGCATTGCATGCAAAGTCCTCTTTCCAAAATGTAAACCTCATTATGGCATCTTCCTGCTTAAAATCCTTCAGTGCCTCCTAATAATCATTAAGATAAAAATCCAAACTCTTTATTGGAACTTACAGGGCCCTAACGGATCTGGTTCTATTTTTTTCTCCCTCAGATAAAGCCATCTGGGTTTGGTATTTTTTGTTCTAAGTAGATTTTAAACTAATAATTCAATTTATTATAGTTATAGTCTATTCAGATTTTAAAATTTTTTCTTATGTTGGTTTGGTAAGTTGTATTTTCTAGGAAACTATTTCAAATCTATTGGCACAAAGTTGTTTCCAATATTATTTTAAAACTTTGTTAGTATCTAGTTATGTGCATTTAAAAACTCATAATAATACTTATTTTTGCTCTTTTTTTGGTTTTGGTTTTAATTTGTTGTTCTTTTTCCAACTTCTTAAAGCAGATGTTTAACTTATTGCCAGCCCATCTTCTGTAAATAAGTATGGAGGTTGTTAAGTTTATAAGTTTCCCTTTAGCTGTGTCCCACAAGTTTTAATATCTAGTATTTTCATTATCATATTCAGTTATAAGCATTTAAAAATTTCCATCATGATATTTTCTATAACCTATGAGTTATAAGTGTGTTTTAAAATGCCCATGTGTATGTATTTTTCATCTTTTTTGGATTCCAAAATCACCCCCGAATCTGTACTAGACACTCCCTAGAACTTCATTTCCCAGGAACATACTTTTGGCCTTTGAATGTTTGCACACTCAGTACCCTCTGCCTGGACATTCCTTCTCCTCCCTTTATTAAGACCTGAGTGTTGAGTAGGAAGTGTCCTACTCAACACTCAGGTCTCAGTATTTTTTTTTTTTTTTTTTTTTTTTTTTTTTTTTTTTTTTTTTTTTTTTTTTTTTTTTTAGTATTTTCTTATTGTTAATCTTATTGAAATGACACTGGTTAGCAAGGATTACATAGGTTCCAGGTGTACAATCCTACAGTGCATTGTTTATGTGTTGCATTATATATTCACCACCCAGTGTCAGTTCTCTTTCCATCACCATATATTGGCTCCCCTCCCTCTTCTCCCACCCCCTTCTCCCCTTGCCCCCAAATAATCATTAAACTGTTGATTGTGTCCATGAGGTGTTTTTTGTTTTTTCTTTGTTGCTTTCAGTTTTATATTCTGCATATGAGCAAAGTCATATAGTTCGTTTTTTTTCTGTCTGGCTTATTTCACTAAGCATGATGATCTCCAGGTCCATCCATTTTGTTGCAAATGGCAGTATTTCAGCTTTTCTTATAGCTGAGTTATATTCCATTGTGTATATGTACCACAGCTGCTTTATCCAGTCATCTGTCGCAGGGCACTTTGGTTGTTTCCATGTTTTGGCCACTGTGAACATTGGGGTACATAAATCTTTGCGGACAAAGGTTTTCAGGTTTTTTGGGTAGACCCCCAGAAGGGGGATTGCTGGGTCACATGATAACTCCAATTCCAATTTTCTGAGGAACC
>PVJL010014985.1:0-25874 GCA_004026885.1 Lyroderma lyra | reverse complement strand
GGATGGCATAACTTGCTGTGTCACCTGTATCCAGAGGAAATGGAAGCACCAGTGTAAAGGATCAAACAATTTTCCAGTCTCTTATCTTCTTTTGTAATTTCAAGAGAGCTTCTGATTAATGAGATGAGCAAACATAATATAATTTTAAATAGAAAGTAAATATAGTGGTCAAGAGTGAGGGCTTGGACTCAAGTTCCAATAATGGATATTACAATTAGTAGCTAGGTAACCATGAAGCTTTATTTTTAACTTCTCTTTTATTTTCTTGGTCTGTAAAATGGAAATAATAATAGTACTCCTTGACATAACCACAGGCATCTCAATCTCTTATTTTAATTTTTAATAGCTTTATATGTATCATGAAATTTGCCTAGACCATCGGTTCCCAAGTGGTGGTACGCGGATCCCCAGAGGTATGTGCTGGGCTGTTTAGGGGTACCAAAAAATAATCAGTAATGGCGAAAAACACGTAAAGTAAAAAAATGCAAAACATTAGTTGTGGCACAATAAATGTTAAATTTGAATCACCATTAATGAAAACACTTCAAAATTAGATCACATTAGCGAACGATGGTTGGTGAGGGTGTGGCTATAAACCATTTCTCCAAACAGCTCTTCTACCAATCATTATGCACAGTTTCAGAACAATCCATTTGCCACATTTCTAGAACTTCTCCAAACTTATAAATACATCCATAGCCAGACTATGTGATCAGTTTAGTTATTGACTGAGTAAAAGTAAGTGCATTGTTTTTAATCATGATCTTTTCCAAGTAGTTTTTAATTTAATGTTTAAATACTTGGCCATCATTATCAATATTTAACTGTGCTATGAACATTGTAAAATTAAATCTGTGGTTTGAACTTTCAGTGTAGTAATTTTTCTTTCCTAACTTATTATCTCATTTCTACTATTTAACATTAAGATAGGCACTAAACAAAAGTGTGTCAGTATTTAAAAACAGCTGTTTTAAAAATAAGGGGTACAATTTATAGAAATGGGTTTAACAAAGGTACAAATGTGGAAAAATGTTGGGAACCACGGGCCTAGACAATGATTTTTAGTAAATTTATATAGTTATTCAACCAAAAAGTTCCCTCATGTCTGTCTGCAATCCTTTCTCCTACCCTTAGCTTCAGATAACCACTGACCTGCCTTCTATGAAGTTATGCCCTTTCTAGAAATTTCATTAGAAGGGAATTATAAAATACTTAGCCTTTTGTATATGGCTTTCATTAGCATAATGTCCAACTCTTCTCTTAACTACACCCGCAAATTCTTTCTTTCTCCAGCCTTCTTCATCAGATAAAGGGCATTTTTAGTCCAATTTAAATTCCCAAGTCGTTCTTAATATCTTTTTCTATTATATATCCCCACATTCAATTCATTACCAGTTCATGCCAATGCTTACTACCTCCAAAATATATTTCAATCTATCAATTATGTTTCCTCTACAACCACCACCTGAGTCAAAATCACCTTAAATACTTACGAGCCTTCCTCTATGCTCTTATTTCCTCTTTCTGTTTTCCCCAAAATCCATTTCACATGAAGAAACCTGAGGGATCTTTTAAAAATATAAATTAAATGATATACTCTCCTGGATAAACATCGTGCTTGGTACCAGGACTGATTATATAATTTTGGGGGCCAATGCAAAATGAAAATATGGGGCTCCTTGTTTAAAAATTATTAAGAATTTCAAGATAGTGACAGCAGAACATTAACCCAAATGCAAATCCCTTCTAAGAATAGGGGCCAGTGTTACTGCATAGGTCGCATGGCCAAGACATTGGTCTTGCCTGGCACAGGGAAAGCTCTCCATAAATATTACCTAATATTATTTTTTAATATTCAATAATTATCTAATATTTATTCCCAGAGTGTCAGTAATATCAGAAAACCCTACTCTCAATACTGTTAAGATACTGCATTTAAGAAAAAACATAGCCAGACATAAAAAATCAAGAACCATATAATTTCATTCATTTGTGGAACACAAAGCTAAAAGCAACAAAGAAGCAAAAACTCATGGACATAATCAATAGTTTAGTGGTTAGTGGTTATCAGAGTGTATGGGGGAGGCAGGGTGGGAATGGAGAGAAGCGGAGTCAAAGCTATGGTGATGAAAAGAGAACTGACTCTGGGTGATGAACACAAACACAACACCTAGATGATGTGTTGTAGAATTGTACACTTGGAACCTATGTAATTTTTACTAAACAATGTCACTCCAATAAACCTAACAATAAAAAAGAAAAAAACATGTATATATTATCCCCTTAAAATCCTAAATATTGTCTAATAATCTTTCAATTCAATCTAATTTGCCCATTTGAGAAACATTCTAAGGTGAAATTAAGGGAGCATTTAAGGAGAAATGGTATAAAAACAGATAATGAATAGATCAATCAAACATATATCACAATTTAAACAGGTTAGTGATTCAAGGATCTGATGAAGAAGCTGAATGGTTTACCCTTTTATTTATCTGAGGTTCACCTGAAGTTAATTTGTGTGAAAAAATGTTTTGCATACATTGATTTGGAAAGATGATCTATGAATCTTAAGGATAAGTTTTATAAGATCTCTATTCTAGCTACCCATAAAACAAGAAAAAATTACCTGATCAAAATATTTTGTAATTACAGTCAGTGATTTCAGAGATGAAAAGTTTAAGGGAAAAAGAGATGTTTACCTCCTTTCCCATTTGAATGCTATTCTGTTCTAGTCTTGATCACATTAGTAGTCTCTTATTGCTTATTATATCACAAAGCTTAAATACACCAGAAAACTACCTGCAAAAGATTACTAAATTTGTCCACCTGAAAATCTCCCAAGAGACCTGAATTCTCCATAGAGATATAGAATTTGTTCATTTTATTCCCCAATGTGCTATTATTATGTTGTTATCTAAATTATTATCATGCCTCACTAAATGGGTAGCCTTGTATGATTGAATTTTTCATCTTTTCTAGATGAAGTAATTCACCTCAACATATAATGACAACTTTGAATGAGAAAGAAGTGTGCCTTTCTGATCATTAAAACCTTCTGGCAATATAGGAATTCAGTACATGATAAAGATGCTATTTCAAATCACTGGGGCAAAGATGAAGTTTTTAATAAATGGTATTGGGACAGCTGGATAGCCACTTAGAAAAAAAGGATAAAATTAGTCCCATACTTCAACACACACAAGAATAAAGTCCATATAGATCAGGGATCTAACTGTAAATACCAAAAATCAGAAAGATAACAGGAAAGTCTCTAAACACTTGGAAATAAAACAACACAGATCTAAATAATCCATGGATTGAAGAGTAGGTTTCAAAGGAAATTTAAAAATACATTGAACAATTTCATTGAATGAAAGGGGAAATATAACATACAAAATTTATGGATGTAACTAAAGCAGTTCTAAGAGGGAAATGGATAGCACTAAAGATAAGAGAAAAGATCTCTCAAATCAATGAACTATTATTTCATCTTAATAAACTTGAAAAATAAGAGTAAAATAAACACCAAGCAGAAGCAAAAAAATAAATACAAGAACAGAAACCAATAAAATTGAGCTCCTAGGTATATACTCAAAAGAAAGTAAAATGTATGTCTGTCCAAAGCCTTGTAGCAAATGTTTATAGCAACATTTTTCATAATAGTAAAAAACTGGCATCAACCCAAATGTCCATCAATGGATGAATGGATAAACAAAATGTGATATATCTATATAATGAAATACTATTCAACAATAAAATAAATAAAGTGCTGATACATGCTATGACATGATGTACCTCAAAAATATTATGCCAAGTGAGATAAGCCAACACAAAACAACTATATATTGTATGATTATATTTAAATGAAATTTCCAGAAAAGGAAAAACTATGTAGAATGAAAGCAGATTGGTGGCTGCCTGGGGCTGGAGGTGGGAGTGAAAATTGACTGAAGGAAATCTTTGGGGTAAAGTGGCACAAAAAGCTGGTTCTTTGAAAACCAATAAAATTGATAAATCAGTAAACTGACAAACTCTAGCAAGATTAACAAACTAATGCTCACAAGGCCTTACAGACATTAAAAGGAATATAAGAGAATACTATGAACAACTGTATGCACATAAACTTAACAATTTAGATGAAATATATCAAGTGTTCAAAAACAAAAGCTACCACAACTCACCCAATATGAAATGGACAATTTAAATAACCCTATAGCTAGTAGAGAAACTGACTTCATAGTTTAAAAATTTCCCCGAATATTGTCCAGGCTCAGATAGTTGCACTGGAGAATTCTACCAAATTTTTAAAGAAGAATTAACACTAACTTTACACAATCACTTCCAGAAAATAAGCATATGAAAAGATGTTCAATGTTATTAGCCATTATGGAAATGCAAATTCAAACCACAATGAGATATTACACACCTATTAGAACAGCTAAAGTAAAAAAGAGTGGCAATACCAAATGCTAGTGAGATATGGAGAACATGAATCTCTCATAAATTGCTCTTAGGAATTCAAAATGGTAGTCCTCTGCAAAATAGTTTGGTAGTTTCTTATAAAACTAAACCTATACTTATCATCTGATACAGCAATTGCACCCATGGGCATATTTGCCAGAGAAATGTAAACTTATGTCACAAAAACTTCTATACAATGTTCATAGTAGCTTTATTTGTAATAGCCCCAAACTGGAAACAACCTAAATGTCTTCCAACAGGTGAATAGCTAAACTAACTATGCTATATCTAGTTGATGGCACACTACTACTCAGTAATAAAAAGAAACAAACTCTTGATATTTGCAACAACTCTGATGGATCTCAAGGGCATTATGCTGAGTGGAGAAAAAGCCAATCTCGAAATGTTACTACTGTATTGCAGCATTTATATAACAGTTGCAAAATGACAAATTGCAAGAATAGTAAACAGGTAAGTGGTCACCAGGGGTTAGGGCAACATAAGCTAGTTCTTCGTGTTGATGAAACAGTTCTGCATTTGATTGTGGTGGTGGTTATACAAGTCTATGCAGATAATAAAGTTTCATAGAACTACTCACACAGAGAAATGAGTGTATGTAAAAACTGAAAATTTGAATAAGGTCTGTAGATTGTACCAATGTCAATTTCCTGGTTTTGATATCATATACTATAGTAATGTAAGATGTTACTATTGGGGAAAGCTGGATGATGGGACCTCTCTGAATGTTTCTGCAACTTTCTGTGAATCTATAATGATTTTAAAATAAAAGTTCAAAATTTTGAAAAACTAGAAATAAAAGGAACTTGCTCAATCTGCTAAAATGTATGTATGGAAACCTAATAGTGGAAGACTCAATGCTTTCCCTCAGAAAATACCAAAAACAAGGTAAGAATATCCACTCTCACCATTTCTATTCAAGTTTGCCCTAGAAGTTCCAACCAATACAATAGAGCAAGTAAAAGAAAGAAAGAAAAGGCATACAGATTGGAAAGGAAGAAATAAAATTGCCTTTTTTCTTGCAGAAACCACATTTGTGTATGTGGAGAGTCCTAAAGAATCTAAAAAACAAAACCCTACTATTAATAGAACTAATAAGTCAAATTATGGGCCCAAGATAGAAAGTCAATATACAATAATTAGTTGTATTCCTATATAATTGCATTGATCAATTAGAAAATTAGAAAACAAAAAATTTTAAACCTCATTCAGAATAATAGAAAACATTAAATGCTAGACAATGAATTTATCGAAACATACAGAAAATCACACACTGAAAAATACAAAACATTGCTTAAAAAAATAAAGAATATGTAAATAAATGAAGAGATATACCATGTTCATGGATTGAAAAATTCAGTAACGTCATTAAATTTTCCCAAATTGACGCTATATATTCAATGCAGCCCTAATTGATATATAGAAGTTTTTTGTTTTTTTTTTTAAAAGAAAGTGAGGGGAGTTCCCTGATGGTGTGGTGGCTTAAGGCTTCAGCACTGGCACTGTCAGCGCTTTGGCCAGGGTTCGATTCCCAGCCAGGGAGCTACCCACATACCAAAAAGAAAAAAAAAAAAAAAAAAAAAAAAAAAAAAAAAAAAAAAAAAAAAAAAAAAAAAAAAAAAAAAAAAAAAAAAAAAAAAAAAAAAAAAAAAAAAAAAAAAAAAAAAAAAGAAAGTGAGAGCATGATATCAAAATTTATATAAAAATTAAGGGATCTAGAATAGCAAAAACAATTTTGGAAAAGAAAAACAAAGTTGGAGAAACAACACTATCTTATTTCAAAACATTATTACAATGCTACAGATATATAATTAGAATAGAGATCCCCAAAAGAGATTTATATATATATAAATCTTTGAATATATATATATGTGTGTGTGTGTGTGTGTGTGTGTGTGTGTGTGTGTAAATATAATTTTGAGGAAGGTGCCAAGATTATTTAATTGGGAAGGATAATCTTCTCAGGAAAATTTCCCAAAGGGACAACTGTATATCCTTTTAGGAAAATATGAATCTTCACCCTTACCTCACATTATACACTGGCATCAACTCACTGAATCATATACCAAACAGTAAATGGTAAAAGTGTAAAACTTCTAGAAAAAGATATAGGAGAAATATCATCAGAACTTTACAATAAGCTTTCTTAAATAGGATGTAAGAAATACAAATTATAAAATAAAAATACAAAATTGGGCTTTATCAAAATTACAACTTCTGATCTTCAAAAGACACTACTCAGAAAATGAAAAGTCAAGTCCATCTTTAAGATTAAGTCAAAATATCCACAAAAGATGTATGTGACACAGAACTCACATTTAGAATATATTTTTAAAACTCTAATAACTTAATCTTAAGAAGACAAGTAACTCAATTAAAGATGAACAAAAGATTTGAATGGACATTACAGACAGTCAATAAGTACATGAAAAGATGTTCAATATCTTTGGTCAACAAGAAAACACAAAACTGCAATGAGAGTACTACACACCCACTAGAATGGCTAAAATTCTAAAGTTTGGCAACAGGAACCATTGGTGAGAATGTGGAGCCAGTGGAACTCTCATACAGTGCTGATGGAAATGTAAAGTGATATTAGCACTTTAAAAAAGTTTTGAGCAAGGACCTACAACCAAGATCACTCTATCCACAAAGCTATCATTTAAAATTGAAGGACAGGTAAAGCACTTCCCAGAAAAGAAAAAGCTAAAGTAGTTCATCACCACCAAGCCAGTATTACAAGGAATATTAGAGGGAATTCTTTAAGACAGAAAAAAAAAGCAAATATATGAAAAATAGTTTTTCAGCTTCTTATAAAGCTAAATATACATTTTTCATATTATATGACTCAGTAATTGTGTTTTTGAGTATTTATCCAAAAACTAAAAAACTACGCCTGCAAAGGACTTGTACATAAATGTTCCTATCATCTTAATTCAGAATAATACCAAATTGGGAACAATCCAAATGCCCATCAACAGGGTGAATGGATAAACAAATTGTGATATACCTATGCAATGCAATACTGCTTAGCAATACAAAGGAACAAACTACTGATAACATGCAATAATGTGAACAAATTTCAAGAATATGTTGAGCAAATTAAGGCAGACACAAAGGAGTATATATGTTGTAGGATTCCATTTAAATGAAATTCTGGAGGAGGCAAAACTAATTTATAGTGACAGGAAGCAGCAGATCACTGGTTGCCTGGAGCTTGGGATGTGGGAAATTGATTGTGAAGGGGGCATGAAGGAACTTCTCAAGGTTATAGAAATGTTCCATATTTTTATTATAGTGATGGTTACTATGCAGGTGCAAACATTTGCCAAAATTCACTGAGCTGTATGATTTTAAAAGGTATGTTTTATTATATATAAATTACACTGCAATAAAACTGATTAAAATTTTTTTAAAAAGCAAAGTGCAAAAGAGTACATACAGGCAGTCCTCTCTTTGCATGGTAGTGCAGAACTATAAAAGTGACCATGCAAGCTGGAACTGTGTAAAGTGATCTTAATAATCAATGGGGCAAATTATGGTTGTTTCATGACCTTTAAGATTTTTTATGAAAACATTAAAAACTTTCTTATAGGGAATTTAGAAAATAATACAATTAATATTTACTTAGTACACTGTAATCTAAAACATTAGAACCACTGAGAATTAAAGTGTTTTATTTACTTGTAAAAAAAATAACTTATCAAGGGGAGTTTAAAGAGGTTTTGGCTTCTTCTCATCCTACAATTTACAATACTGAGCAAGCATCCTTTCTATGTTTTGGCAAATTGTCATACTCCTAAGTTTGGATGAACTTCCAAAATGTCCTTTCAATGTCATGAAATAACTCTGAGGGTTACTTGAATGTGAAAATGTTTGTTGGTGTCATTTTGTTCTGGGACATCTCTGCCCCTTTTGTCGCAACTACTTTCCTCACCCATGCCATTAAGTTCACCTTCACCAAGCTCCTTTGGCTGCATGTCCAGACTCTCGAAGCAGCAGTGTCAACACCTCCATGGTCAGCTATTTCTTTTGTAACTCCATTTATGCTCGATTTGAAATTTATTGACAGCATTATCACTTCTGTTTCTTACCTGCACTGCCATCTTTGTTGGTGAGTTCTCCCTGTACGTGGGAGACTAGAAGGCAACACAACTACCTGATCTGCTGTCTGTGCACCAACTAAATAACAGATACAGAGTAACCGACCACTAACAAGACTGAAAGGAGCCATGTGATTGGCCTGGATCATGGTGCACTCTGTTACTTGCAAAGCAATGTGTGGACTAAAAGGCTAATGGCAAAATTTGTACTTTACACAATTATTCAGTTAAAATACATGGTAACTGAAGTTTGAACTGCTTTTAGGAGACTGGTATTGTTTAAACTGTGGTAACTGAAATTTGTGTACATCGTAACTGTTCAAAGCTGGGACTGCCTGCATAGTATGCTATTTTTGTGTAAGAAAGAAGAAGAAATAAGAAAAATATAAAAATAGGTGGCTACTTTTTGCAAGAAGAAACACAGGGAGAATAAACCAGAAACTAATGAAATTGATTATGTACAGTAGATGCTATGAATGAGGCAGAAGAGATAGAGAAGTGACAGTTTTCTGAGTACACTTTAAAAAAAATAGTTTTGACTTTAATTATTTTAATGATTTACATATTCAAAAAAGAATACTAATCAACACTCTAATCAATTTTATGGTGTGGAAAAACTATAAAATTGCATACAATAGAAATAAATAGTCTTAGGTTTATTTCAAATTAATAACATGGCCATACTGCAAGTAACTTTGAACACAGTACTTCGACTATATACCCTCAGTTTAAAGACAAACAATTGCAATCAAATTTTGAATTCTGTAGTTTTGTTTTTCTCTTTGGTATGGATATAGTAATTCTGAAACTACTCTCTGTGTATTTTAGGCCTGAGTAAATACATCCGCAATGTTGGGAGGCAGAGTTCTCACTTTTGGAAAAGAAAATACAAAGATGGAAAGGGGGAAGGCTAGGAAGAAACTGAATTGGGGGTATTAATGTGAACTCATGATTCTGAAGGTGTGTTGTGTATAGATGTTGAAGTGTGTGTGTGTGTTGTGTGTTTCCTAGTTCCATCTGCTGAAAAGGCCTAGAAACAGGGACAGCCCATTATCAATGAGCACAGGTAGTACCTAGAGCTCACTTTCTAAATAATATTCTCTACTAAAATGAAGCAGGGCTTTTTGGGTAAATGGCTCACCTCATGATTGGAACAGGGAAAGTACAAGATAATTCTGTAATGTCTTACATCAGAAATAAGAAAATGCTCCAGAAAAATGATAGGGGTATGGTGAAAAGACACAGGAACCAGATTGAAGAGGTTCTCAGTAGCAACACAACTTGGAATAAAAAATAAATCTAAACCTAAAATAAAATAAATGTAGAACAATTTGGCATCAAAAGAAATAGCAGCACTAATAAGGGAGTTCCCTGGTGGTGTAGTGGCTAGGCCTCGCTGCTCTTAACGCCATGGCCTGGGTTCGATTCCCACCCAGGGAACTACCCCCTTCCCCTCCAAACAAACAAACAAACAAACAAACAAACAACATAACAGCACTAATAGTTATGGGGATGTAGAGAATAGCATAGGTCAATATGTTGCAATGACCGTGTGTGGTGTCAGAGGGGTACTGGATTTGTTGGGGTGGTGGGAGGAGGGCTAGAGGAGAAGGTGAAAAACGGGGAGCAATCGAGAAGTACAAATTCATAGTCACTTAATAGTCACGGGGATGTAAAATGCAGCATAGGGTATATAGTCAATAACATTGTAATAACTATGCATGGTATCAGATGGGAACCAGATGCACCGGAATGAGGAATTTGTAAGTTATATAAATGTCTCATTACTATTCTGTACACCTGGAACCAATATAATATTGTTTGTCAAATGTAATAGGAAAAAAAAGAAATAGTGACACTAATGGAATATAATTCATTGGGAAAAAACCCACACAAGCTATAAATGAATAAATAAAAAAGAAGAGAAGCTCTCCCTTATAGTATAATGCCAACTAATAAATGTAGAAGGAATTATTATAAATGGAGTTAGAAAATCATGTTCTCTTGAGTGTGGGCTGGACCAAGTGAGTAGCTTCTAATGGACTGAATACAGCAAAACTGATGGTATGTCACTTTCAAAATTAGGTTTACAGAAAGATTGTGGTCTCCATTTTATTTGCCCTCTCTGGCTCTCTGACTTACTTGCTCTGAAAGAAGCCAGATGTTATATTTTTGAGCTGCCCTGTGGAGAGGTCCACATGGAAAGGAATTGTGGTGAGCCTCTAGCTAACAGCCAGCAAGAAATTAGGGCCATCATTCCAACAGCCTATGAGGAACTGAATCTTGTTAATAACTACATTAAGGGAGGCTGCAGCCATGCGAGAAACTGTGGCAGGGCACCCAGATTCCTGATCCACAAAATGCATGAGATAATGAATGTTTGTTGTTTTAAGCTTTTGGAGTAACTCGTTACACAGAAAATGGATAATTAGTATATTACTAAAAATGTCTAGTTTAAATATAATCATGAAGAAGGATAAAACAAAGTAACATTAAGGGCATTCTACAAAATAAATGACTTCTAGTCTTTTAAAAATATGTGTTATAAAAAACAAAGCAAGGCTGAGGAAATGTTTCAGATTAAAGTTAACTAAAATGATATGACAACTATTAATAAATGCAATGTCTGATCCTGGACTTGAAAAAATTACCATAAAGTATTAGTAAAGTTTTTTTTCCTTTTTAGTATTAGTAAAGTTTGAGTACAACCTACAGATAATCATATTGTATCAATGTTAAACTTTCTGATTTTCATTATTGAAATTCGGTTATATAAAAGAATATCCTTAGGAAACACACAATGAAGCTTTAGGAATAAAGAGACATGTTGTTCCCTGGTGATGTAGTGGCTTAAGGCTTCGGCGCTATCAATGCTGCGGCCTGGGTTCGATTCCCAGCCAGGGAGCTACCCACATTAAAAATAAATAAATAAATATAAATATTGTTTGGGAGTTCCCTGATGGTGTAGTGGCTTAAGGCTTCGGCATTGGTGCTGTCAGAGCTGTGGCCTGGGTTCGATTCCCAGTCAGGGAGCTACCCACATACCAAAAAGCAAAAAAAAAAAAAAAAAAAGAGACATGTCTACAACTTACTCTCAAATGGTTCATAAAAATAATGTGTATACACATACACATATATGTACAAATATATACATATATATGAATGATAAAGAGAATGAAAGAGAAATAACAAATGTAGCAAAATACAAAATATTAACAATAGATAAATTTGGTGAGGAATAGAGTTCTTTCTACAATTCTTACAACCCTTCTGTAAATCTGAAATCATTTCAAAACATAAAGATATAAAGAAAACTGCTGTAAGAGTACTCATCAAATTACAAACCAATTTAGTCTTTGACACAGCAATTCCACTTCTGAGAATTCATCCCACAGAGATACTACAAATGTATAAAATAATGTAGGTACAAGGCTATTCAATGCAGTTGTTTGCAATAATAAACAAGTTGATACTCAAGTATGAGTTTATTAACCAATTTATTGACTGATCAATATCATAGTGGCATACCAAGCAGCTGTTTAAAAATAGCTTTCTTATGTATTAATATGGAAAGATTTTTAAAGGATACATTGTGGAGAAAAGAAAGCAAGATATAGAACAGTGTAAAGTATGTTATCTTTTTTGTAGGAAAAGTGGGAAAATAGAAATGTATATCCATATTTGCCCATATTTGCATAAAGAAATGCTGAGAGGATATTTAGGAAACTAATAAAATGTTTAACTATGGGGACAGGAGGAAATGGGTGAAATAAGAGTGGGACAGGAATGGGAATGAAACAATCTATACCTACCCCAAAATAAAAGAAAATTACTAAGATTGAGGTAGATGGTAGACATATAAGGATTCAAATGAAAAGCTATCTCTGAGATATTATTAACTGGAAAAAGCAAGTTGTAGAACAGTATATATACTATAAAATGATCCCTATTGTACAAAAAAAGCACACACACATTCACATATATAAAAATGTTTTGAATTATACATAATTAGGTATTAACAGTAGTGACCTCTTGGAGGTAAGTTTGGAGACAAGGGGAGGGTACAGGGGGAATCTGATGTTTTATTTTCTTAAATCTTTTAAAATTAAAGTATAGTTTATATACAGTGAATTCAATGAGTTTTGGCAAATGTATACATCAATATTACCCACCCCTCTATCAAAATATGGAAAATTTCTATCCCCCCATGGGGAAAAGAAATTCTACCATAAGTTTTACCGGTTTCAACTTAAAATGTTTAATTACTGTTAACTCATTCGAGAAATATTTATGTAGAGCTTAACAATGTCAAGCACTGCTCCAGGCCTTAAAAATACAGCATGGAAAAAATAAATAAGTCCTTGCCATCAAGGAGCTTATATTCTTGTTGGGGAGACAGAGCTAAGATATTGATGAAGAAGCAAATATATCAGATAAAAGTCATAGAACAAAAAGTAGTGTCTTTTTAACATGGTTACTGAAGACTCTATAGGATGTTTAAGGCGTATGTGTGGTATACATCTTCCAAGCATATTCATAATATCAAATTCCAATTTTATTATTGTTGATATGCATTTTTTTATCCTAAACATTCCTTTTCTGAAATTTTATTGTTTTAAAGTCAAAAACAGTTGGTGAAGATAAACTGAGCTTAAAAATTTCAATGGAAAATATAAAATCAAATAAAATAAAATTAAATAACAAAAACAAGTTAAAATAACTTGATAAGTTTTAACTCAAATAGGGTTCCAGAGGCAAAAAAAGAATTGAATACTAGGACTAGTGTGAAGAGCATGTGAGTACAAATGAGACACAGTGAAGTTCTCCAGGTGCTGAATGTTTCTAATAGGGAATAAGAGATCAGGAAGAAAAATAAAACATGCGTGAGCCCCCAAACATACCAGTGTAGAGCCATCATGAAACTTATCATGTAAGGATCTACCTGTAAGGATATCCCATCTGAATGGATTATTATGACAGAAACAATCAGAGTAAAAGAATGGTGACCAACCATACTCTCAATAACATACTTAGATGTTTCTCAGAATCTCAAACTTAACATGTTTACAACTCAACTCTTGGTTTCTCTGAAATCTACCCTTCTCTAGTCTCACTAACTGGTACCTTTGTTAACTAGTTTCTTAGATCAGAAACCTGGAAATGACTCAATCCCTCCTCTTTCATCCATTGTATTTATTCAGTCAACAATATTTTATTGAGGATCTACAACTTGCCAGACACTGAAGAATATAATAATAAACAAAATTGTCCCTGCCCTCATAGAGTTTACACTCCAGCCATTCCATTAATGTCTCGTTGAATCTATTTCTTAATTATATCTCCAATCCCTCCATTTATTTCTATTTCACTGCCTTCCTTTTAATCCAAACCAGCTCTGTTTCTTACCAGGAATGTTGCCATAGTTTCCCATCTGTTCTCCCTACTTGACTTATAACCCTCATAAATCAATCACCACAGAACAGAGTAATCTTTTAAAAATTCAAATCCTATCTTGTCATTGCCTTGTTGAAAACCTTTAAATAGCTCCTAAGTACAAGAATACTTAGAATAAAATTCAAAATATTTAATACGGTTTACAAGGCTCTGCCTTGTAATAGATGTACCTCATCTACTTATTTTCCCTTTCTAGGCTCCCTAACCCTTTTCAATTGCTCATCTCTTCCTTTTTTAGGATCTTTACACATGCTACCCCTTCTGCCTGACAATTCCTTCTTTAATCTCCTTGTAACCTAGCTAATTTCTACTTATCCTTCAGATCTCACTCTAAATATCACTTCTTAAAAGAAGCCTCTTCTGACCCTGTAGACTCTGATAGGTCTCCCTAGTGTAAGCTCTCTTCTTACTATCCTTGTTTTTCTCCTTGGTGGCATTTACAAAACTGCAAAAGAACATATCTTAGAATAGGGAACCCATTAAGGCAGGAATCACACCTGCCTTGTTCATTGTTGTATCCTTTGCATCGAGTACAGTGCCTTGAATATAATGGGCAGTTATTAATAATAAATATTTGTCATATAAATGCACAAATGAACCACCCACTACTAGACTTGAGGCAGACTCTTTTTTTGGGTAGACTCTTCCAACCTATACACTGTAGAGAATGAAAGCCTGAACTTACACAGAGGTGGTTTAAGCTTATACTATATATATCCTCTTACAGTATGTTCTTACACAATATGAAAAGAGAGCAGCACCCTGTCCCTCTTGTTTTTCAAAAGCATATGAAGTATACAAAAATCAATAGTTTTTCTATAAAATGGCAATGATCAAACAGAAAATGAAATAAAAATATAATTTACAATGACATCCCAAACCATCAAATATGTAGGAATAATTTAATAAAAGCTATACAAGACCTCGACACTGAAAACTATAAAATATTGCCGAGAGAAGTTAAAGAAGACCTAAGTAAATGGAAATATATACCATTCTCATGGATTGGAAGTCTCAATATTGTTAAGATGACCCCCTGCTCAAACAGATTTACAGATTCAATGCAATCCTATTTTAAATCACGGCAGGCTTTTCCCCTCTGGCAAGTGACAAGATAGTTTTAATTTATTAGGAAAGAAAGAACCAAGAATAGTCCAAACAATGTGAAAATAAGAAAAAAGTTGGAAGACTTACCTACTTGACTTCAAAACTTACTATAAAGCTACAGTTATCAGGACAGTGTGGTATTGTCAAAAGGACAGACAAACAGATCAGTGACACATGATACAGAGTCTAGAAATGGACCCATATATATCAATCAAATGATTCTCAATAAAGTGTGCCTAAGCTATTCAATAGGAAAAGGAAAATCTTTTCGACAAATGATGCTGCAAAAATTGGGCATCCATATGGGAAAAAAGAACCTTGACCCTTACCTCATTAAATGGCTACCTCCATACCACATGCAAAAATTAATTTTAAGTATAACAAATAGAAGAATCAACAGGTGTCAAATAAGTGCTTTTTGCTCTCTAGGGTTATTCAGCCATTGCCTTCCCTAATATACTGCTAAAGCAAGTGTTATTCCACAAAAGAAAGTCAGTAAACTCATACGAAAGTGACACCTATTTGTGGAGATGCTTGCCTTTTCTTGCTTTCTAAGCTTTAGCAAACTCTGCTGGTGAGCATCAAAATCCAGGTTGCAGATGCCAAATTACCTGGTTTGCTGAATTCCTTTTAGAGACCAACAGCTAGATAGCATTCATAATAAAATTCACATAGCGTAGAGGACAATGGAATCCAAGCCAATAAGGAACACTGCCATGGCTAACCAATCAGATCTTACTACTAATACTATCTTTCTCTTAACTTACCAGTAATTCTCCTTTCACTCTTTTCAGAATTTCCACATTATCCACTTTACCTAATATCCACTTTCCAAAGGTAACTGTTTTTTTCCTTTTTTTTTTTTTGGTTAATATTTTAGACTGCAAGCTTCCAAATCACTGACTGATATATAATGGGAAATTTTATATGTAAATGTTATTCTATAATTTTGAAGTGTTTGTAAAGTGCAAGTTCAACAAAATGCTACATTAACGTTATTTGGATCCATTTGTACAATTGCCTGATTACAAGGAAGAGTCCCTATCTAGCATGCTATTTCTATTGCAATGTGCTATTTCAAATTCACTTAAAGCATCTGAATTGGCCACAATGGAGTAGGAGATATGGCCGGCAGGTCCAGTCAGGATATGAGGTGCAGACTTGGGCAATGGAGGCTCTGGGTCATCTCCGTCGTGAGACCATGTAGGAGGCCTGCTGGAAAATTGGCACATTGTTGTGGACATCACCAATGTGTAGAGTGACACTTCTGCTAGAGGAGAGGGGTGGTTTGCTTCTGTCAGAGGCCATGATGGTGACATGCTATGCCAGGGTTTACTCCAGGTCTAGGCACCATTTTTTACAAGCTTGTAGTAATTATTAGAGGAAGATTACATTCTGAAAGATGTATTTTCTTGTATCAGACATGTGACCTCCCCATTTTTTCCCAAATCTGGATTCTGTGTTTTTAAACAGAGCAATTACTGTCCAAAGTGCAGAATCTTCCATAGTCATTGTGGAAACAGAAGTAAAAATCAGCTCTGGGACTTTGTCGTTATCATCTAGAATTCTGATCTCAACTACACTGGGCAACCAGTTCCTCTGTTCCTTGGTTCCAAAACCATGGAATATTTTTTAATCTCTTCAGGGTCCAATGTACTTAAAGTTTTCCTTTCTCCACTATTGTGATCAAGGCCAAACTGAATATGTGTACTCTGGGCTACAAAGGCACTTGATCTCCACTTTGAAGCCCTCATTTGGGTCAGTGGCCCTCACCCTCACCACGGAGGTGCCCAGGGCATGTCTTTTTGAAGGCTGACCCCTGTATACAATCTGATTGAATTGGGTGGTAGGGGATTTTTGTAGTTGCATTGCTTCCAGGTGGTCATCACCATCTAAAGCTATCAGGACTAAGTGATTGGAGCTTTGCTTTTCCGGATCTAGTGGCTTCTCTAATACACGTTCATCATCCTTGTTTCTACTGGTGGTCTCTTTTACTTTGAAGACAAATCGAGAGCTGCAGCTAAGCTGATCATTTTATAAAGGAATTGCTTCCAACATGAGGATCTTCTGTAGGTTCTATGGCAAATCTTGCTCCAGGATGAGTCAACTCAGTAACACTCCTGCTGAACCATGGGCATTATTATTTACATCTTGAATATTTGTATTAATGTGAAAAACATTTAAAGGATTTTCAACTACTGTTTCTAAAGTATGATACAAACTGTAGTATGTGGGCATATCTGCTATAGGTCCATTCTTCACTCATGAGTAAGTCTCCACTTTCTTCATTCAGAGTGAAGTATTCTTTTTCCTAATTAATCCATAGCTTCTGAGCAGATAAGTCATGGACACTAAGCCCCAGATCTTTGGTAAGATCTGATTAGGAAAGTCACCCAGTGGAAACCTTAGGGATACTCCTCATTTGTCCCTGTTTCCACATTGGTCGATAGCAGTGCTCTGAGTCCCTACTCAAGAACTGCCTGAAGAAGTCAAAGGTCGAGAAAGATAGATGTTTCTCACTGGAATTTGCAAGTGAAAGGCAGTAGTACAGTCTTATTCATGCAATTAAATATTCCTGGGAATTTATATCCTCAGTGACTCTAGCATATGAAATCTAAGTGATTATTTCTTTTTATTTCTTCTTGATGTATGAGTAATTTCAGGCTGAGGTTCCCTTTTATTTTTATGAGTGGTAAGAGACTTTGTTTCTTTTATATAACACAGTCTCAGCTACAAATATATAGAAAGCTTCTAAGAAGTTTCACAATATGGAAATCTCATGGATCTTAAAATCTTGATGAATCTCCAGTTCCTTAGCTTTGTGTAGTAGGTCAGAGAGCTGGCTCTCTGAAGGAGTTCCATATAGAAGGGAAGCACATGTAAAATAATTGGTTTTGCATTCACTATGATTTTCCCCCTAGAGACCATTTTCTAATCATTGAACTCAAGTCTTTTATTGAGTAATGAGAAGGTGTGCAAATCACTGTGTGAAATGCTTCAGGGACTTAAAGATGAACTAAGAAGTTATACTTGTCCTCAATAATATTATGCATAGATCTTTTAATGGCTTCTTTAAGAGAAATTATGGAGGTCCTGATTCCTTTTGCATATAGTTAAATTATTTTACTTGACTCTATGTTCCATCTAATGACAGTTTCTTCACATTTTCCTGAACCAGAGCTCTTCCCATTTGGTATACAGAAAACTCATTCTCTATGGAAGATTTTTCCAATTAACCTTCATCATTGACTATCTTTTCCCATCAGTACCTTAAGAATGTGTCCTAAACAGTGTGGTCCATATTCCTAAGTTTTCATTGGGTATGGTTTCCTAAAAATGAACTCTAAGAGTAACAGTAGAGAGTAAATTTGTCTCTTTCCTAATATATACATTCATTAATTTGATCAACATCCCTTTACAACTATGTGTTTGCTTAAAATTTTAAAAAATATCTTTATTGAGGTATAAGTGATATACAAAGAACTGCACATACTTAATTACTTTTTTGAACTTGATATCTTGCATGGGAAAAAGATTTTTTACCAGAACCATTCAGATCATGATCACGGCTATACTCTGTTACATGGAACTGAGAAAGCTGTAATGCAGTCCACTCAGCTATCATTAGCCTTCTAATTCAGTTCATAAGATTGCTGGGATGCATATTCTCAATACACTGTATAAGGATCCTAGGCTATTGCTGCTTCCAGGAGCATAGTACTCTTCTAGAATGAAAATGGGTGAAGAATGTCTGCTGACGATTACATTCCAATTTCAGACACCATGGAAGAGTGGAGCTACAACCTTAAGTTATATCTCAACACTTCGGTAAACTTATTAGATTAAGGAAGATAAGCAGAGTCCTTGACATAATTTCATTACTAGAACCAGAAGAAAGAAATATAAGCATCCAAACCCATTGCCAAGTTACTCTAAGAAAAAAAAAACTCAATAAACAAATATCCTAATTATCAATCCTAAATTATCAACAAATATCCTAAAGCTAAAACTGCTATTTTGCATAGCCGTCGGCTTAAACGCACAGTGTCAAAACCAAATTAACTCCAACTTTCAGGTTTTGGTGTGCCATTTTCGAGTTAAATCATCCTAGCAATCTTACTGGGGTAAATTTGTCCTTTGAACAAGAAATCTGTTTCATAGGACCTTTGTTTAGGTTATTATGGTTCAGAAAGAGAGTAAGTTAACACATAAATTTGTCTCATCCAAAACAATGGTTCCTCCATCTTTTTATTTTATTTTATTGTTTTCTGCCATCTTTTATGACCCCAAATAGGAGCTTCTCAATCAAGAATGTGCCTGGACAATTAAGATTTTTAAATTTGTTTTCATAAGAGTTTTATGACAGTTTTACTTTCACCCACAGGTTATCCCATTGTACCACCTCGAGAAGCACACAAATCAAATATCAAGTGTGCTAACATTGAAAGCTTGACTTCTTTTTCTATCGACAATGTGAAAAAATGGCCATTGATAAATACATATTATGAAGCATGTTATGAACCAGTGATACGTCATCACTAGTTCTCACCACAGTCTTTCAAATTATATATTGTTATCCCAATTTTGCTGAAGCTGAAAGAGATTAAAAAGGTCACACAGTCAGGAGTCACTTTGTTGCCAAAGCTGCTGTTTTCCCATCCTACTACATCTTAGAATACTTATATGAGCTATTCCCCAGAGCACCTACATTTGTTCATTCATTCACTTACCAACTACTTAAGGAAGAGTATTTAGCTCAAACTAGAAGCATTTTCAAGATTACTGATATTTGAGATATAGCCTATGGGTCACGATTATTCATTGCACCAGCTCTTAATGATTTATCCCTAAATCAGTTTAAATGAATAGAGTCAGTGGACAATACCAGGTTAGCTTCCTAAATAATTTCTGTTATGTGTTCTTTCATTTTGAATTGGCTACCATATAAAAACTGGCCTCTTGATAAACATTTTGATAGTTTTCACAAAACAGCAGCAGTTACATTGCCTTCTATTCCCCTCAGTATTGTTTAGAAAGCTCTGCTCATTAAATTCCACTTGGAACTTAATGTCAATACAAAGTTTACATTTTTAGATAAGCTCAAAACTACCTTTTAAAAAAATCAGGCAAAGAGAACCACACATATTTCCTTTCTTTGTCTTGGTTGTCAAGAAACATAAAGTGGCATGTGAATCTCAGTAGCAGTAACTGTCTCATTTTAGGCCATCAATTATCTTTCATTCTCCAAATGGTTTTCAATCTCTTTTATAAATCCAGGGTTTAATTTACTATTGTATTTTGAAAGTAGAAAGGCAAAAACTGAAGAAAGAGAAAATTATTAGGATGTTACGGCTCCCTCCCCTGTTACTGAATTTCCTGAAAGAAACCAGGATTTTCGCTGGTTCCAGCAATCCCATGAATAATGTGTTTTAGCATTCAGCTTCTGTTCAACATTCTACAGAAAGGATAAGTTTCTCAGGAAACACTTAGCATCTGTGCACTTTCCAGAAAATCTTCCACGTGTGTGAAAGTTATGGGAAATGCAACGCAAGAAGAAAGAAGAATTACTGCAAATTCACCACAGTACAAAACAAAACAAAAAGCACTCAAAACACAAATTATTAACTCTGTGTTCCACAAAGTCATCATTAAGATCATCGGTGTTGGTAAAATGGGCAAAAGAAATCTGTCACATGGAAACATATATAGAGATTGTATTCCTGAAATCGATAATGGGAATGAAAAATAAACGATCTCTCCAGTATTTCCTCATGAAGACACACTGTTTGTATCTGTATATTTCAGTAGTAAGTCTTAAGTGTAAGAAATAAACTCACCATATTTGGAAGTTTATGAATGATTTGAAGCCCTGAAATGACTTAGGACAATGAGAAAGTATAAATGTATGCATTCCCAAAGACCAGAGGAATTAGCACACTTCAAAAGAAACTAAATGCACTTTATGAATTCATTAGTAATTTCATGTGTATTTAAAAATCGCTCGATTTATAAAAGTTTATTAAAATATTTATACTTTTCATTGAATTAGATTTATCCTCTCTAAAAGAATTTGTGTTCTTAACAGATAAATCAGCATCAGATATTCAATATAAAACTGTCGCATGGGGGAAAGGGCAAAGAAAACCTGTTGCATGGCCTATGGGAAATAAAAAGACCAATTAAAAGCAGGAATTTTATAGTTGGTAAATTAAATTAGAAAAGTTACGTAAAGTACTTTATAAAGTGGATATTATGTTTTCATAGATGACATATACAAATATATAAAAACTGTTACACATAAGGCATGAGGGAAGGCTCAGGGAAGACAGAGGGGTTGTCATTGGTGTTTGCCATTTATTGGTGTCTGTTTTATAAATCCCAAATATATACTAATTACCTCTGGTAAGAGATATTTTGCTCAAAGCTCAGAGAAGAATATTTGATATGGACTCACCTGAATTAATGCATGATTATCTTTAGAAAACACTGAATCACCTGACAGCAAAATAGACTCGCTTTTCTCACAGCTCTCCTGGCTGATGAGCGTGTCCGCGTAGTTGGGCTGCGGGAAGATCAGGTGACTCTTCCCCGAGTCCGCGGTGAGGGAGACCTCGTGGGAATAGGTCTGCAGGAAAGCCTGCACCCCGTCCACGCCCACGAAGTGCGAGGTGGGCACGCCCGCCAATCCGCCTCCGGAAGCCTGGAGCGAGTGCGATGTGTGCCAGTGCCGCAGTCTGAGCGCCAGAAGCACGATGACAAAGGCGAGAAAGACACAAGAGACAGCGGCCACCGCCACTACCAGGTAGAGTGTGAGGCCAGAGTTGTCAGGGTTGGTGGAGGGCTCAAGAATGCTCAGGTCAGCCAGGACCTCTGGAATGCTGTGGGCTACAGCCACTGTGAGCGTGACAGTGGCCGAGAGAGGGGGTTGGCCATGGTCCTGGACCGCCACCACCAGGCTCTGCTTGAGCGCGTCTCTGTCCAGCAGGGCCCGCGCAGTGCGCACCTCGCCCGTGTGCAGCCCCACCATGAAGAGCCCTGGCTCGTTGGCCTTGAGCAGGCGGTAGGACAGCCAGGCGTTCTGGCCTGAGTCTCTGTCCACTGCCACCACCTTGGTCACCAGGTACCCAGGCTCTGCGGAGCGGGGTGCCAGCTCCACGCCAGTGGAGCCATCACTGGGGAGAGCAGGGTACAGGATCTCTGGTGCGTTGTCATTCTGATCCAATACAAACAGGCTCAGTGACACGTTGCTGCTGAGTGGAGGGTCCCCATTATCATGTGCGGTTACTTGTAGCTGCAGCTCACGGAACTGCTCATAGTCAAAGGAACACAGTGCATACAGGACCCCAGTGTCTGAGTTGATGGAGACGTAAGAGGATAGAGACATTCCCTGGAGGGTGTCCTTGAGCAAGGAGTAAGTGACCTGAGCGTTCTCTCCATAGTCAGGGTCATAGGCGGTCACAGAGACTATAGAGGCTCCTCTGGGATTATTCTCTGGGATATAGGCAGTGTAGGAGGCACGAGAGAAGGTGGGCGGGTTGTCATTGGTGTCTGCTACACTCAGTGAGATGTAGGTTTCTGTGGACAAGGGTGGACTTCCTCTGTCAGTGGCAATCACGGTGATATTGTAGCTAGGAACCAGTTCTCGATCTAGTAGTGTGTCTGTCACTAAACCATAGTAATTTCCATAAGACTTTTCTAATTTAAAGGGAAGATTCTCTTGGATGAAACAGATCACTTGTCCGTTTTCCCCAGAATCTTGATCATTTACATTTAAAAGGGCAATTAATGTTCCTGTGGGAGAGTTTTCCAGAATGGAGCTGGAGAGGGAGGTAATAACAACTTCAGGGGCATTGTCATTCACATCCAAAACTGTGATCAGGACTTTGGCTCGTGCAGAATATCCTGCGTTATCCATTGCTTGCACTTCCATCTCGTAGAATCCCGATTCCTCATGGTTCAGCTCCCCTATTGTTGATATTGTCCCTAAATTACAATCTAGCTTGAAAAGTTGGGCCGCCTTGTTGTCCACATACCGGAAGGAATACATCACTTCCGCATTGGCTCCTTCGTCAGGGTCGGTGGCGGTTACTAGAAGCAACGTAGTGCCCACTGCCACATTCTCCGGAACGCTCACGCGGTACTCGGACTGAGCAAACGCTGGTGCGTTGTCGTTCACATCAATGACCATCACGCGGATGCGCACGGTGCCAGTGCGCACTGGCTCGCCCCCGTCCGAGGCCGTGAGAACCAGAGAGTGAACCGACTCTTCCTCGCGGTCCAGGGCGCGCTCCAGCACCAATTCCGGGTACTTGTTACCATCCGCCCCGCTCTGCACCTCCAAGGAGAAGTGAGCATTACGACTGAGCTCGTAGCTCTGGAGAGAGTTCTTCCCGCTATCCGGATCCCAAGCGTGTGGAAGGGGGTACCGCATCCCAGTGACTGCGTTTTCACTCATTTTTATTTCTAATTCAGCTTCCCGGAAGTAGGGTGCATTATCATTAATGTCCCTCACTTCTACCACCACACCGTATATTTGTACTTTATCCTCCATCAGAATCTCCAGGTTTAGTTGACACTTTATGGTCCCCATACAGAGCTGCTCCCGGTCTATCCTGCCTGCAGTGACCAAGCTGCCGCTTCGCGGGTTCAGAGCGAAAAGTTGCTTCCTACCTCCCGAGACGATGCGGACTCCGCGCTCCTCCAGTTCCCTGGGCTCCAGCCCCAGATCCTTGGCGATGTTGCCCACTCTGGAGCCGTTCTCCACCTCCTCAGAAACTGAATAGTGGATTTGGGTGCATCCAGTTTCCCACAGAATCCCCAGGAGAACTCCCAGCAGGACCAGCCCTTTGCCGTCCTGGTGCAGTCGCGCAGGAATCATTGTCCCTGTCCTGGAGGATTACTTCCAATTCTCGCCTTGATCACCGAAGTCAGGATCAGCTATTCCGTCCTCAGAATCCGTCAGCAGGAGGACCAGAGTTCCTCCGCTCAGTTTCCTCAGAACCGGACGAGATGGTTAGTTTTTATCTATCTGTGCTTTGTGCTTCAGGCGCGTGCACTGCAAGCAGGATCGCTCCGCTTTTCTCTCCGGATTGGTGAACAGCGGCGCTCAGAGTCCTAACCAATTACTGCACAATCATGAGCTCCGGGAAAGGATTTTGGGACTTTAGACCTTAAATAGCTCCACCTACTGTTCTTCAGATATGGATGGAAATGGAGCCAACTAAAAAAATTACAGTATTTGTTTTAATTGAAACTTTGGTGAGCTTTTAAAAATTTCCCTAAAATTTTCCATACAGAGACGCTTTCTTGAGATTTCCTGTAGCTGTAGGCATATTCTGATTTTTCCCATGAGCTTTTAAATGCACTTGACATTTCTATACACAGTAATTTTATCCTTATAAGTGTAGTGCATCTGCTTTGATATGACCCACCCCAACACATTATGGGACATCGCCCTAGGAGTTTCCTGTTTTGAGAAATCACATAATAGAGTAATTTACAATTTCTCACTCAGCTATAATTTGGAGCAACTTTTTTTATAGACTCCTAAATTTGCCTAAATGAAAGAACTATTTTAACAGTCCATATACGAGGTTTAACAACATTTAAAAATCAAGTTTTCACAATAATATGGAAATGTAAAAATAAGAAGTGTGATTGTACACATTATTAGAATCACAGGAAATCAAGAGAAGAAGACGCATTAACATTTCTAGAACAAAATGGAAGCATTCCAACTCAAATCTGCTGGAAATAGGGTAATATTCTACAACTCCACTAATATGAAGGCTGTCCAGAAAGTATCCAGCCACGTAATATAAAAAATAGAGGCAATTTATGGCTGGATTTTTCCTGGAAAACCCTCGTACATTATATTTCAAGAGACTTTGTAGGAAAATCAGTAATCCAAAGAATATTATAAACTTACCTTTTTCTGGGTAACAAACCTAATTGTAATTACTGCGAATTACTGACAATACATTTGGAAGCCCATCAAAATATAGGAAAAAAATTCTTACTGTTGTACTTTCATAAATGTAAATATTTATATTCTGAGGATAAGCACGTTTGGCAGGGATACCAGAAAATAATATTTTTTAAATTGGGAAGAAATCTACAACTGGCTCTGAGAAAACATTGGGCATAAGAATGACCTACTCAATGGGATTCAAAGAATCCCTAGCAAATGTACCTGAATATTTTAAAATCATTACTATATGTTTTTTAAAAACTTTTCCTCATGCATTTCCCATCTCATTTTGTAGTTAATAGAGCAAAGAAAATTAAAGCAAAGCAAGATGAAAGGCATTCACTGAAACTCACGTGATTAGAAGCAACAGAGTTAGGGCTTAACTTGTTATTCTCCTAAGTGACACTTACTACCAAAGACGCTTCATTAGAAAGATCTCGTGGCGGTACCGTTTCCGGTGTCATAGAGACAAAATCAAACCTTGTTTTCTGAGAATCGGAGGCAACATATAGATTGTAGGAATAAGGCAAAGTTCCCTCGTTGTAACTGGGAGAAACCCCTGATCCAGTCTTAGAACAGAGACTAGGCTGAAAGCAGCCCCAGGTGGTGGGGCTGGAGGAGCGTCGCAGGCGCAGGGCAATGGCCAGAATCACCGCAAAGAGAAAGAGCACTGAAATCAAGGCCAAGGCCACCACCAGGTAAAACTGCAGCTCAGCCTGGGGGTCAGAGGGCGCGGGGTGGTCGCCGAGGTCTGGCAGCGC